>CAJHQQ010003529.1:0-42178 GCA_905132885.1 Moricandia moricandioides
ACACTGTATTACATAATATTATGTTTGTTTAAAGAGTCTTTTTGGGCTTCATTATTTTTCCTGTTACGCTTTGTTAGGCCCAATATTTAAGAAACTCCAAATCGAATTATAACTCTAGACATGTATTAAATCTTCCAAAACCTGTTGAGCTATAGTGAATGGTATTTTTAAATTAACATATTCTCAGAAATATTATGAACCGAATTTGCCATTTAAAAAATTACAAATAGCATGTGGCTATACATCATTATTTTTATTACTATATGGGCTTGTCCTACTACCACCAACGCAACTTGCTGTCAATTTGTATGATTCACATTATCCCTTGATTTTGTTTCACCAAACTTATGTTTTTTTTTAATAGTGGAAAGCTATAAAGCTAATGAAAAACTAGATTTTGACCCGCGCTTTGTAAGCGCGGGTTTTGATTTTTATTTTTATTTTTAAAATTATTTAATAATATTTGTAAACTAACAGTTTTAAAATATTTTAGGTTCCTACAAACTTACCTGGACCTTGAATGATCCTACTCGACACCGTCCGTATATTCATGTAAAATCATTTTGAACCCCAACATTCAGAAAGACCGAATTGTAGTCGATGGGTACTTAGATGACCATTACTAACACCCGCATGAGTGTTATAGTAAATTGTAATATATAACATATATAATTGTGTTTGGTTTTATATGTGTTTTATATGTTTGAAATTGTTCATATTTTATTATTGTTTGGTCTATTAGAAAATAAAATTTATGTAATATTCAATTATTTCATATAAATACTATTTTTTTATTTTAGATTTTTGTTGAAATAAGAAAAAATGTATAACTAACAAATTAATATGGTTGTGTAACACAGAAAATATATGATTTAAAATATAAGAATAAGTGAATATCTCAATTTTAACAATTTATTACGTTTTGTTCATATATGAAAACCTCTAGATTTTAGTTCCAATTGATTGATGAGTTTTCTTTTATTTTGTGGGTTGTAATTTGGAAATAAAAAATATTGTTAACGTAAGGGCTAGATTTTTGGATCTATCTTGTTAATATTATGCTTGTTTTTGAATTTATTCGGTTAGATAAAAAAATTATTAAGTCAGCCCGTAAATAAAATTTCTTTTAAATTATTCAATGGCATAAAATGGTAAATAAGAAGAAAAATAAGGGTGAAGTTTTATAGGTACTACAGTTTTAATAAGATAGATGCCAAAGTCACAAAAAAGCTAAGAGAAGATTCTGTATCTTAATCTAATCACCGCCCTACATTACATCCTATCGACGTCACTCTTTTTTCATTTCTCCAAAATGATCACACCCCAATGGTCCTTAATTTCTTTATTTTGCTAAACTATACCCATCATTTTTGTCTTATATATCCAGCATACATCACAAAAACACTTGCACTTATTTTTATTGTCAACACAAACAGTACACATAATCCAGCCAAATCTGCAATAATTCATACCCTTTACACCAAGTTTCTTGTAGCAATAAGTTCGGCTTCCAAATATTAAAATTTATACTAAATATGGATATAACCACTAAAGATGGGTCATGCTTTTGAATGATATTTCTCCTTAATTTGAATCATTAACAAGTCCAAAGCATGTGTGTTGGTGAGTTTTGGAATCGAACCTTGTACTCAAAATGTAACTTAGATTCTAATATATAGTTATACAAAAACATTCTAGGGTTCAACCCATCACACAAGAGAACATTGTGAGAAAAAAAAAATCAAAATGTTCTACTTGAGAGATCGTGAGAGATTTATTCTCCTCAATGGTGGGTGGTTGATAAACTCCATAATTGCTTTATTTAGATACCTTAACTGTTGTGTGACTTGTGTCATTAAAGATTATTATTGAAATAAAGTTTCTGATGACGATTATTTTCTTGAAAAGAAGTAAACTTTTATTTAAAGGAAAACTATCAAGTATCAAGTATCAAGAGATAGAATTTGATGCGAATGGAGAAATATAAAAAGTCTCAATAATGTATTCCACATTTTGTGTTCCATGTTAATTCCATTATCCTCTCACTCTCTATTTTACTTCTATTTTCCTTTACAACACCAACAAGAAAAAAGTAAAGTTATACCAAAGTGCTTTTCCTACAAAGAAACATTGCCTAGTGGAACATGTGATGCCCTCAACCTCTCCCACCTTAAATGTTGAACAACAAAAAATATCTTTAAAACACTGTTTTTGAAACAACCCTTATGCTCAACTCTCCCCAACACTTAAAAAAACAAAACGTTTCTTTCTTCTTAATGCTTACCACTTTGATCCACTCATATTATTACATGATGCACTGAGACTTTAAGTCAATAGCTACTATTTTTACCTGGACAAGAAAACCAAAGAGGATAACGATCTTGAGGTTTTGTGTCTCAGACTAAATTCCTTTCCAACTATGTTCTTATTCCTGGAGATTCCTCGGCAGAAACATCATATAATGGTTGGAAATGTTCTTGACGTCTGCAACACAACCATAAAACAATCAAATCTTTTTTTGCTATCAATCACAATTGTTTGATGGGTGACATATCGTATAACTAACAAAGCTATCCATGTTCTATCTTATTATGTTGCAAATTAAAGGGTGTGTCTAATTTCGTTTCGCAGGCCCCCCCAAAAAAACTGGAGAAGATCTATAATTGCTATCCTCTATCTTAGTAACAATACAAACTGTTTGTGTGTAGAAAAGTGAGAAGTGACCTCTAATGGCTGCTGACAATTATAAGGCTATGTTCATCAAACTTCAATAGGCAGTTTTGTTTTACTGCAATTTTCCCACTCCATTTGCAGCTTTCCTCTGGCTCGAACTTGGCTTGTTATTATTCACACTCAAGTTCGAGTAATCAACACTCAGCCCAACTGGAGCCTGGACTCTTATTTACATGCTGTCTCTCTCATCAGTTTCTTACAAGCGCCGAGCTTTCCCAGTCTCCAGAGGTTGCAAATATGGCAGACAACTGCACATAAGCGACTGAGTTCTCAGGTTCTAGCTCTATAATCTTCTCAGCAACTTTCTTTCCCATGGCTTTATGTCCATTCGCTACACATCCTCTTAAAACAGACGACCACATTGCTTGCATCCGCATCAAAAGGCATTCTTCCAACAAGATCCATGGCCTTCTTCCAAATAACCAGCACGAGCAAAAGGTCGACCATACATGAAAAGTGTTCTCTGTCTAGAACAAAAACCAGTATCCAACTTCATTGCTCAAACAGTTTCCTTCCCTCTTCCACGAGACCACAGTAATACACGCTGTTAGCACGCCCATAAAGGTGATCCGAGTGGGTCTTATACCAGCAACACTCATTTTCTTGAACAACTTCAATCGCTTCAAATCATGACCGTTGGTAGCATAACCTGATATCATTGAGTTTCCATGGTACTTGGTCTGATTTACCGTAGTGTCAAACACTCTCCTGCATGCTCCACTGATCCACACTTGCAGTAGAGGTCTATGAGAGAGGATGATACTATTTGATCAGAGTCAAGACCAACAATAGTCGCCCTCGCAAAACCTGCTCACCGAGTTCGAGGGATGAAATGTTTGCACACGCACTAATGACACTGGAGAGGCTAAACTTATCTGTAGGCAAATCCAGCTTGTGGCATTTGGCGGAAATACTCTAACGTTTCACCTGGACAACCATTTTGACTGAATCCTACAGTCATTGAGTTCCAAGAAATCAAACTCTTTTTCTCAATTCTCTCAAATACCCTTTTTGCATCTTCAACTCTTCCACAGCTGAAATATACCTTGATCATAGAGTTCAGTAAGATCAGTGTCATAGGTTCTGACTTCACTGAAAAGTTTACAAGCTTTCGTCCGGATCCCACACGTGGAGTACATGTCAAGCAATGTGCTAGCTACAACAATGTCAGCAATCAAACCAAACTTATAAGCATGACAGTGCACTTGTTTACCAGTCTCTATGATACCCAAACCGCTGCAAGCACTTATAACAGCTGCCAGAGTACGTGAATCCTCCTGAGCTTCATCCCTCATCTCCTTGGAAAAGAAGCAAAGCCTGCATTTCCATATTATTGGCAACATTAACCCGAGATCATAGAGTTCCACAGAAACACACATCTGTTACTTCTCCGATCAAAGAGTGTTCTAGACTCATTCACTCTCCCACAATTAGCATAACCTGTAATCATAGCAGATAGAGAATGATCATCAGGCTCCCCAATATGATCCACCATACTGCTAGCCATTCTCAAATCACCACACTTTGCATACAAATTAACCAAAGCACTATTCAGTACCTTGTCATACTCAACACCACCTATCAAAACCCTCGCATTGTATCTCCTTCCCACATTTCAAAGCTTCCAACTTTGCACAAGCCTTTAAAACCGTCGTCAATGTAACCACATCAGCGCTCAATCTCACTTCTTTAAAAAAGCCTCAGACTTTCCCTCAGCACAAACCGTTCTGAACATACCCATGAAGCAGAGAGTTCAACGTCACAAGGTCTTCTCAGGCATAGCGTCAAAAACCTCCTAGCAACACCTAACTCACCAGCCTTAGCGAACCCGGAAACAACCACCTTCCAAGAGTACCCATCCCTCTCTGGCATTGCATCAAAGAGCTTTATAGAAGACCCTTTATCCCCTGAGTTCATGTACCCTTCGAGCATTGTGTTTCCATGAGAAACAGTTTCTCTCAGGCATTTCGTCGAACAGGTTCCGTGCAGTGTTCATTCTGCCGCTACGCGTGTATATCTGGAGGAGATGGTTAGCGAAGATGACGATTGAGCTGAGAAAGCCCTTCTTGAGGAACAGTCCGTGTGTTTGTCTCCATAGAGTTTCTCTGTTTATGTTGCTGCCTGATCGAAGAAGACGGACGTAGCGACGCAGATAGTAGTCTTCTTCCATCAATCAAAACTCGAAAGATCAACATCATACGACGCCAAACGGTGCCGTATTATATAAGGATCAAACATCATACGACGTCAAACGGTGACGTAGCATGGGGATCAAAACACTAACGCGCGACTCTCGATTTATTTCTTTTTTTCCTTAACTTTAATTATGATGTAATCAAAACATCTAGAATTACTTTGACTTTTGAAACATCTATAAAAATTGTTTCAGAAAAACCTAGAATTACTTTGACTTCAATTCACGAGTGTGTAATTCTAGAAGGAAACCAAAAGGAGAAGAAGTATATCGTTAATTTAAAACAAGATGATTATGCCAATGAGAATAATAAAGCCCATGATGAGCCAAAATTGTTTTTTTAAATGAACTTTAAATGAATATACTGTGGAACGTATGCGCAATTGACTAATTGGATTCTTCTTTTTTTAAAATATTTTGGTAAAAAATTAATTGGAAGTCTAACATGAGCAATTGACTAGTAAACGATTTTGTCTTCTTCATAGAAAAATGAATTATATTGTAGGATTATATAATGAGAATAATAAAGTCTAACATGAGCAAAAAAATTCTAATGAACGTTAAATGAATATCTGTGGAACGTATAATTGACGAGTAATATAAACGATTTTTTGTCTTGTTATTAAAAGAAAAACGATTTTGTCTTATTCATAAAAAAATGTATTGTTTTGTATATCAGACTATTAGTTAGTGAACGTTAGCAAACAAAGACATTAGACATATACACGTTGACTTAAAATAAATAAATGGACGTTATCAATATGAATTATTTTATTGCTATTATTTACGTAGTTGTCGAAATTGTTATACCGATTTTAGCTCACATTACAATCATAAGGTATCGATTTAGATAGTCTTTTTTTCATTTTCTCAGATTATTTTTTCATTGGTTAGTTTTTTACCATAAGTAGCTCTAGTTCTTATCAAATGTAAGAGCATCATTAGCAATGAAAAACTCTCAAGAGACTCTTATATATATTTAACTAATATATTTTTTAATTTGTTAGTAAATTTTATAAATAAAATGTGATGTACCAATGAAAAACACACATGGAAAATAGTTCTTTGAAAAATAAAGATTACTTTTTTCGTAATGAAAAGAACTGATTATTTTTTTCGTAATGAAAAAACTGAGTCGGATTATTTGTAGATTGGCCTGGAATTTGTTATTTTACTCTAATGAACCATGAGCCTGACAAAACTAAAACTCCAAAGAAGCTTAGAGAAGACCTTTCTCTTATCTGACGACTCTCAAGCGAGGAGATGATAAAGAGCACGAGCTCCACATCCAAAGAAAGAAGCCAGAATCATCTGTAAAAAGTAAAAACAGAAGAAGAGCCCACCATCGTCGGTAATATAACAAGCTTTTAGACAGAGACGATGGGAAAAATATTTTTTTTAAAAATACAATAAATATTTTCTACGTTTGCCAAAACAAAAACTTTGAACATTTGAGTGAAAATCAGAATCAGAGAGGTGTTTTATTGGTAAGTACGTGCCGATCTTCTTAAACAATGTTACTGTATTGAATTGAAAGCAAGTAATTAAATAAAGGTAATTACTTGATAAATATGATATGGAATCAGGAAGGGAAAGAATAAGAACCCATTGGACACGCTTACCTTTAGTAGAAACATTAAAAAGACTAATGAATTTGACGTATTCCTAACGCATTAAACGCCTCTATACTTATATTAATATTCAGAATTATGGCAGATTAAACAGTTTTACCTAAAGGAAGTTTCACTTGTTCTAACTTCTAGAACAAAATATTGAAATATTTATTTTTCAACGAAATATCTTTCATGATTTCATCGCATTACAGCAACCGCAATTAGCATACTAATAATGATTCAGATGTTATATACAACAAAGCAAAGTATCCTTTTTGTAAAAGAAAATAAAAAAAGTAACTTTTTTTTTTTTTTTTGAACCACATAAAAAAAGTAACCTAAACCAGTTATTAAATATAAAGGGAATGTACCAGCTAGCAAGGGTTCATATTTCCCATTATATAAAATCATAAACCCAAATGATTGAGAAAGAAAAAAACATTTTCTTATGTTAAGGAGCATTAAAAAGCTCAAGCGTGTGAGTGGTAAACAAGTACGGACGAGTAATTTAAACCTAAAAAAAAGATAAATACAACAATAATGCTTTTGAAAAATAAAAACTACATGTAACAGATTTGAAGAATCTACTAATAAATCATATTAATAATCTATTAATTTACAAATATTATAATCTAATGGATTTAGATTATCTCCGGCGCACGCTTTCCTTTGATAAGATCTGCCTCTATCAATAAATCATAAAAAACAAAATAATTATTTAACTATAATGTATTAATATCCTATATATTTGTCTCAACTTTTTTTTTTGTCATGAAATATTTGTTTTCAACTATAAATTGTAGAAATAAATACATTATTACAATGAGAAGGGTGGTGTATGAACAGAGAGCTTCTTTGTCAAGTTGTGAACAGGACTCTTAACTGTTTGTCCCTTCAAAGCAAGATCCTAAAGATCAACGACCACGATCGTCACAAATGGTTGATCCTTCTTCAAAATCGTTCAATACCCATTTGATATTCCCCAGAACCTTCGATGATCATCCAGATTCAGGCGTCTGTTCACCTCCTCTGTGGAGAACCAGCCCACCCAAGAGCCCTCCTCACAAGCAAGACAATTACCAGAAACCTCTCTCCTGTTTCCAAGGCTCAGGTCATCGCTCGTGGTCAGAGAGAGCTTATGGAGATGGTTAGCAAGATGCCCGAGTCGTGCTACGAGCTCTCCTTGAAGGATCTCGTTGAGGTAAAAACAGAGGAAGAGGAAGATCGGAAACTGTTCGATGAAATGCCTCAGAGAACGAAGAAGGCGAGTAGAGCCGTGAGGAAGACGAAGAGCGATAGATGGGTCGATCAGACTCGAAGTGGAGGGGTGAACAACAGTGGGTTTCTTCTGAAACTAGGGTTTCCTGTTAGCTTGGGTGCTAAGAAAAAGACGAAGAAGAAGAAGGATGAGGATGATTCTTCTGTGACAAGCAAAGGCTCTTGGGTTTCTCCCAGACGTTCCATCTCAGAGGATAAAGATTGGTGGAAGGATGGATTGTCGGAGTCGAGTAGGAGTCAGAGAGGTGTCTCGATGATCAACAGTGGGAGCTCAAAGAGCAGTGTTGGTGGTAGTAGCAGCAGAAGCAATAGTGATCGAAGCAGAAGCAGTCTAAGGTATGTTCATAAACTCTGGGAAATGAAAGGTTCAATTTTTGTTTATCTTTGATCATAGGAATGCTTTGTTAGTTTAGATGTTGAGAATACAGAAAGAAAACTGAAATATGATTTGGGGTCAAGTTGATTTTGATAAATCTAGTTCTTACTGATGGGGACGAACTGTTTTGTGATACTTTTGTCTCTTTGTCATGTGGCTCTTGTAAAATACTGTTTACTTGGTCGTTTCTTGTGGTGGGTTTGAAGTTACTGGTTATAGAAAGGGTCAATGTAGATGTGTTGGTTGCACGAGTTTTTACTTAAAAAGTTCTGGACTTTTTTTGCTGAATGGTGATGACTGAAGATGCTAATCATGTGCTGTATATAACAGTATACACTGATTGGAAGATCAACTAAATTTATGCCTAACATTCTCTCCCTGCCTCTCTGTTTCCTAATACAGAGATAAAAACAGAGGATGCTTATCATTTTTATGGAATGTACATCTGCGAGAATGAAATGAAATGTTCTTCGTTGGTTTATACACTTCTTTGCTGGACGAAGATTAATGATTGCTTTAACCTGAGCTGGATTTAGTGCGTTCTGTAAATCCATGGACGAGGGAATCCAGGAATGATGAAGATGGAAGCAGAGGACATGAACATCTTCTTTTCAATGTACAACCAAATATTCTATCCCTTTATATATAATGTATCTATAGAGCATATGATGATGATCTTATTATATGTAGATAGGTACTCTAGCTTTTGCTAACATAAAAAAGTGTACCAATGCTCATCAATATATATCAAAACTTTACGGTTTTGCTTTTGGTCTAAAACTAAATCAATGTCAATAATCTTTGCCTTCGCTTCAAGTTCAAGAAGAGTGAAGTCTTCTTCTTTTGTGTTTATGCTCTTGTTGGTTGATGCTAGAGTTTGGTGATTGGTGGGTCCTTTGTGGACTTGTGTGAGATCTATTTAGGCCTAGGCAAAAAAACCCAGAGTTCCAATCCCATAACTGAATATTCTGTACGAACCGTAAAAATATGTAAACGGATCCTATAGAATCATATACAATATATCTGAATCTGAATATTAATTGAATCTGAACGTGTAACCCGAAAAATATGAACATTGTGAAACCTTTATAAAAAATTATGATTTGAAATTCCAGATTAGCATTGGAAATCGAAATATATATTTAAAATACTTAATGTTATTATTTTAAAATACATGAAACCCAAAGAATCAGTATTCGAATCCGAGATAAGTTTGCATTAGGGATAAAACATCTCCTATCAAAGAATTTAAAAAACTTTTAGTAATATATGAATGGTTACGTCCAATTCAATTATCGAAAGAATTTTTTATATGGTAATTATACGCGGTGGAAAAGGTTACAATAATTAAGAAGTTTAGGGTGTTTAGAGCTAACAAAATCCAAATCCAAACATATAAACCCCGAATGGAGCTTAGAATACTGAACTCAAAACCCTAAGACAGAACCTGATCGGGTATCCGAACAGTCATGCCAAGATGGAGTCATGTTCCAAACGCGTTTTCATTTCGTGTTATTTTATTGCCGTTAGGAAACGCGCTTATGGTTTTAATATGGACTCCTAGGAGATAAGCCAACGAAACCATCGGGTTTTACGGGTGATTTTGCCGTGTGTAGACCGATTCGACTAGTTAATGATTTTCTTAATCTTGAATGATTCGAGTGATTGTTAATTACTACCCAAATACTTTTTCTTAATTTATGAAAATGACTTTAAAAATGACTATTAAAAAGTCGACGGTGACTTTGTCTTACGGTCTTATATCAAATGTGAGAGCAAAACCAAAACACAAGTTTGCAACTGTTTGTGCATCTAGACTAGCGGGAAAGTTGCAGTTGACCC
Organism: Moricandia moricandioides; assembly: GCA_905132885.1. Classification (NCBI taxonomy): domain Eukaryota; kingdom Viridiplantae; phylum Streptophyta; class Magnoliopsida; order Brassicales; family Brassicaceae; genus Moricandia; species Moricandia moricandioides. Next base: position 10,037 of record CAJHQQ010003529.1, read on the forward strand.
TAAAAGGTGAAAAGCTGATCTGACCTTGCCACTATTAGAATAATCCTTACCGTGTCCAAAAGCCTGCTTCAAATTGTTGCCTCTCCTTACAAATCTTCTCTTGTGTGCTCTTCTTTTGGTTCATTGGTTTGAACAAGGTATAAGGGTTCTTTGTTTGTTCAGCTTCGAATTTTCTTGTTGTAGATGTGTACTAAAGAGATCATGGTGTGTTTGATCTGTGCTTATAGGAAATTTGGGATTTGATTGATAGAAGAGATCCTAAGAATGGCAAATGATGCGGCGGCATGGGCAGAAAGGGCTACAAATGATATGTTGAGTGGTCCAGACTGGGATTGTAACATTGAACTGTGTGATATTATCAACATGGATCCTAGGTAAGAAAAGAAAGGTCTCCTACTAGTTATGATTAATTGTCTAGCTAGTTTCAGTTTCTTTGTGGCTATTGACTTTGTTTAATGCCTCTTAGTCAAGCAACAGAAGCAGTGATGGTTCTGAGGAAGCAGCTAGGAAGTACAAACCCTAAAGTCCAGGTTCTTGCACTTCATGTGAGTGTAGTCTTGGATTGAATGCTTTGGTTAAAGTTCATGTCTGTGTTGAGTTGACCTCATTTTTAGATGATGCTTGGTGCAGGCGTTGGAGTCTTTAAGTTTGAACTGTGGCGAGAACGTGTACAATCTCATCGTTGACTGTGATATATTGATTGACATGGTCAAAATAGTGAAGGAAAAGGTTTATTTATTTTTTTGTTTCTTGCGCTATACTTCACATGCTTTAATATATCTGGTAACTTGGGCTGTAAGTTTCTAAATTATAATAATGCAGCCTGACCTAAATGTGAGGGAAAAGATACTAAGTTTGCTAGACATATGGCAAGAAGATTTTGGTGGACGTAGTGGTCAATACCCACAATACTACAATGCTTATAACGAACTAAGGGTATGTTATCTTTTTATTTCATGAGTTATGACAACTTATGTTACAATAAGTTTTTTTTTTTGACAAATAAATGGTTTTAGTCTGCTGGAATTGAGTTTCCACCTCGAACGCAAAGTAGTCCACCTCAGACTCAGCCCGTTCCATCAGATGAAGATGATGCTGCTCTTCAGGCTTTGCTACTAGGAGATGATGTTTCTAGCCTCAGGTACTCTCTTCTAAGTATATATTGGGTTTTGTAAGGGTGACATGTAGTTTATACTTATGTTTTCTTTTTCGTTAAAAGCATGGAAGAGATTCTAAGTGCTGAGGGATTAGTTGATGTTTTGATGGACATGCTTGGAGCACTTGATCCCGGTAATGCCGAGGTAAGGGTTTGGTTGTTCTATTCATTACAAGGAACTGATGCTTGTGTTTGAAGTAATGGAGTGTTTGTATCTTCTGGATGGTGTTAGGGTTTGAAAGAAGAACTCATAGTTGACTTAGTCGAGCAGTGTCGTACTTATCAAAGACGTGTAATGACTCTTGTGAACACTACAACGTGAGTTTTCTTCCTTCATTCCCTGCTGTGATGATGGATTTTAAGTAAACAGTATTCGTTTTCTTTGCTCCAGAGACGAGGAGCTACTGTGCCAGGGATTGGCAGTGAACGACAACTTGCAGCTTGTTCTTCAGCATTACTATGATATGGGCTCTGTTCCTTCAAATGGAAGCAGCTTGACAACTCCTCCAGTTCAGTTAGTCAGCACCAATAATGATGATGACGAATCCAACAATAGGTCGCTTTGAGTATTTTGCTTGTGTGACAATTATGCTTTAGCAATCTCTTTCTTCTTTTTTTACAGTGCCAAATGATTTAATTACTGTGTCTTTTCATGTAATCCTTTATTATACCTCATTTTTTCACCTTTTCACATACACTTGTTATAATTGCATCAACACTACAACTGCTACTGGTGAATGTCTAAAGGGGTTTGAAGGGAATACCTACCTTCAACATGGCTGCAAAGAGGTATACTCTCCTATAATTTCATCTACTGGAAGTTGTGTTACGTTCTAATTGCTCTGTTTTTGTGTTCTTACTAGACATCGATGAGTGCAAAATGAGTTTTCATGTAACCCGTAAGAGCGTTATTGGATCTTTCCGGTGCAAGAATGAAACCTAGTGGAAGATAATCATTCCTGGTACGATCTTATGGCGTTTCCTTCTCATATCCATCAACGCTCTCTCATATTATTATCAACTAATCGTGTAAACCAGTAAGCCACTTTGGATTCGTGCTCTTCTTGATCGGAGTCTGCTGCTTAATGCTGAAACTCAAGTTCTTGGAATGAGCCAAACTTAGAGAAAGGCGTTTGAAAGAAACAGTGAATCTTGTTAGTACAAAGACTTTGAGTCATCTAGTGGATTTATCAGTATCTTCAACGGGAAAGACATTAAGACAGCAACTAAAACTAAAAGCTATCACGAGACCCCGATCCCGTTGTGCTGGAGGCCAAGGAATTGTATACAAAGGGATACTATCAAACCACGTTTACAAAGGGATATAAACTTGGTTGTACATTGAGGGTATATGCACACGAAGGAAACCTCATAGTATCAAACGCAAAAACACGGCATAAATCATAAAACACGGCAAACATCATCGAGCTATCTTTTTATTCTTAAACAAATAGTGATAAAACATATAGATATACAGACCTTATTTCATATAATAATTAATATCCTTTGTTTTTATTTCATGTGTGAGTGTGTAACCAACTTTGAATTCCGATGCATGGACCGCGATAATTTGGATTAGTAAGGCGCCGGCGAAGGAGCAGGAAGCTCTGGTGTAGGCATGTACGAAGGTGGCAGCTCTGGAGTAGGCTTGTTACGCTTGTCCCACGGTGTAGACTTTGGATGCCACTTCGGAGAGGCTAATCTCTTTAGAGAACCTACAATAATACTATTGAGTATTGTTATACACAGTAGTGATACATTTAATTAAATATACTTGTACAATAGCGCTGATATAATTTAAAATAAAGTTTATGTTTATGTAAACCTAAGATGCCAGCATGGGATACTGCAAATAGCATCATGAATGAAACAAGCTTAACCACAAGTAGCTTCGATGCCATTTTCTCTCTTCTTTTGGTTACAAAACTTGAGAAATGATGACTCATGAACATTTGACAAACCAGTATTTATAGACCTTTGTTTCTACTTATAATATGGGTCGAAGGTATAGTTTTTTATCATACACACAATGTGAATGAGTAGAGAAAAATAATAGTTGAAAGTGGTAACACGTTTTCAACTGTAATTTTCTTGTGAAAATATGGGTAAATGTGTTTCTAATCGTAAAACTTATGTCAAAGAAAACAAAAATACTAACAATTAAAACAAATGCAAATGTAAATTAACAAAAAAAAAAGATTTTTATTAAACTAACCATTAGAACTACAATCGAAGGTTTATAGTTATATTTAAATTTAAATCATGCGACTTATACTGCAGTCTAAACAGCTATACAATACTAAAACATATAAAGGGAACATCGAAATTAACCATTTTTATATTATTGTCTCATGAAAATTTAAATTCTTGAATATATTTGAAATGTCAATTCTATAGGTTACGTAACTAGAATAGTAGCAAAATAGAAACTATCTTATATTTCTCTTTCTGTTTTTTTCTTCTACAATAGCAATAAGTTTGTTATATTAGTTTGAAATGTCAATCCCATAGGTTACTGATGTATTGCATTTTAATAGTTTCTAATCATCGTTTCTGCATGTGCATTTGTGTGATACAGGATTTGGAGTGGTTACATGGAATCATTAGAGAGAAGCAGAAATGAAGCATTTGGCGAGTCCGAACGATCCCAGCGTATAAACCTGGCCGACCACTTACTTCTCAAAAGGAATTGGACGTCTAGCGGCCGGCTTCAGCGTCAGTGCAACCTTGACTGCCAGCATCCAAGCAATGTCCTCGTCCAAGATTGATGAAAATACTCTTTGGTTGTTTAACCAAAGGGAGTTGATATTAGAAAAACTTATAAAGTTGATAGACTTGTTAATCATGCATATTTGATTGCATTAGAACTTGATTAATTGTTGCATAAACACTTTAGTTTGAATCTTGATCACCTTATGTCAATGTCTTGACACATGGATTCATGCGTCAACGTTGGCTGATAACTTTGATTAGTATCTTTGTTATTTGAATTTGAACATTGTTACTATGTTACCACTTAACTCTCCTCTTATTACTTAGATAAGGTGATGATTTGCATTCCCATTAAATGAAAGAACTTAGGATTGAATTAACATCTCTTATACTATTTTGACCATAGCATTGAAATTAATCCTTATAAGTTACCTGCTTAAGTTCTTGGAAATAGCTGTTTATACATCTTAAACGTAAGTAGATGTTACAGGAATAGTAGTAGCAGAAATTACATGTTAAACTTCATTAGATTTTTCTTTGTATTTTGTTTTCTCTCGAATGATTTACTTTTGGCCCGTCTTGTGATGCCAAGAAGCCTTTGAAAAGACAGTCTTTCCAATTATTTTTAATTTTATTTATTTATCATATAATATTTTTAGTTGAAGCAATTTGTCAGTTTCTATTTTATCAAGGACTATTTTCGTTGACGTTGTCAAAATTATCAGTTTCTCATCATTTATAATTTCAGAATCTCTTGGAACTGAGGTGAAATATTTCCTAACACAAACAAAAAACGGCCTAACTAATATCTCTATCGAAATTAAGTTAAAACTTTGGTAGTTGAGAAATACATTCTGCCTCCTTATTTAATTTACAATAGTACTAGTATTTTCTTTTCAAAATAATTGGTTTTTAAGATTTTTATACACCGATTAAGGAATTACAAACTTTTATTTAGTTTATCTCGTTTGCCTAAATACAATAATAAATATGGCTAATTTAACCAGTAAAAATCAAACTATAAAATACAAGTGGTATTAAATATTAAATTACATTTACTTTTTACATAGAAGCTTGAACTTATCACTTAAAATGAAATATTTTTTTAAAAAAACTAAAACATCCACTTAAATTTAAAATAGAGAGAGTATAATGTGTTTCTATAAGATTTTGATTTTTTTTTTGAATGCATAAAGTTGGTAATTCAAATACTGCAAGTCTGTAAGTCTTTAACCTACCTTTTCGGCTTCAGCTTCAGTAAGTCAGTAACTAAGGCATGCTAAAAAATTCAGTAACTTTTTTTTTTCTTTTTTGGACACAAAAACAACTCAGTAACTATAAGAATATTTGTATCTACAAATGTATACCTTGGGCTATTAACTTCGATCCCAAATTCAAGAGTGGTGGAGAAGAGAGGGCAATGTCAGTAAGAAAATGCTTCTTATTTGAAAGGCACAAGACACGAAACTTTGACGCAGTTGGTTCTTGCATTAAAACTAAGTTCCGGTCAATCACATTCACGTTGCAAACACCGGCTAATAATTAAGAGCAAGACCGGTGGACCTAGAAATGGTAGTAACGGTGGCTATAAGAGTGGTGGTGATAATAGTGTGGGCTATAAAAGTGAGACTAAGCACGGCAAGCATCTTGGTGACGGTTACCCGGGTGCGGCTATTGTGGTGATTCCCAAGCCCCCTACGGTGATGCAAGGAGGCAGTTTAAATGCATTACTATGAGTAGCGTTGCTTCTGGACACAGTTCAAAGAAACATTACTTTTTAAAAAATATATACATGGTGTTCAGAAAAAAATATATATATAGGCTCTCAAACTTTTATTCTTTTTTAAATTGTGAAGGTTTTTATTAAATGTTTATAGCTCAAGGAACTTCAGAATTGGCCCTTACTATGCGATTAACTGGAAACAGCCCCGGCCGGGAGCCTAATTACAGAGAATCATGTTGCTCGAAACTTACAATCGCAGTACCATGTGTGTCTACATTCCTTACGAGTTACGTCCAAGGATCTTAAGTTTCAAATGGTGTACTTCTAGGTTGTCTTGTTATAAACTCATTTGTATAGCCAAATGCCACAATCATGCAGACCTACATACCGAGGGCCATTTTGTGTGAAATTTAAAATCTCGAAATCATGTGATAGCTGGACTTTGAGAAATTAAAAGACCCGGGTTCAAATAATATCATAACTTTAAAACTTGTATGGCCAAACATATACTTAATATCCGAAGATAGTGTCTATATGTGAAATGCATCTCTTTTTGTGAGACTGGTCTAGATACTTCTATAGATAATAGATATCTTCAGATTAATAAAAATATAAAGTAAAAGAAAGAGAGATATAGGGAAATAGGATTTTCAAAACAGAATTTTTGAGAAACTAATGAAAACCTCAAAACACACATGTCTCTCATATATCAATTCAATTATTATTTTAATTAAAAGTTAACTCTCCAATTAAATTACATTTAAAGATACTAATACTTTTTTCTGTTTGAGATATTCTTAGAAGTATGGACATCATGATCTTACACTATGATTTTAGGATACACTAAAAGCATTTGTAAATAAAATACTATTAGCCAGAAAGGTAGGTTACAATTACAAACTTTAGGCACACTAATAAAACAACACCTTACGGAAACACATTACAACTGTAAACTGAAAAAAGAAGTAAGAATGTTCACAGTTTTTGTAAAGAGCAAAAAAATCATTTTTTTCCACATAAAGAAATCCCTTACAACAAATACAACCACCAAAGTGTAACTCAATTTCTATAGAGATATTAGTTAGGCAGTTTTTCTGTTTTTATTGGGAAACATGTCACTATAATTCAGAGAAACTATCTTAAATATAATTATATTTCTCTTTGAGTTTTGTTTTCTACAATAGCTATCAAGTTTGTTATATATATTTGAAATGTCAATCCCATAGGTTATGTTCTTGGAATAGTAGTAGTAGAAAATACATCTTAAAGTTCATTAAGTTTTCTCTGTGTTTTGTTTCTTTCGAATGACTTACTTAATTTTGCCCCGTCTTGCAGTGCTAAGAAGGTGATGTTACTGGAATAGTCGCATCAGAAAATACATCTTAAAATTCATTAAAAAAAAATTGTGTTTGTTGTCTCCCTCGTGACTTACCTAACTTTTGACTAGAGGTGGGCATGAAGCAAATACTTGCTATTTTAAGTATTGCAAATTCTGGTTTGTTACTTGACTTGCTTTAAGAAAGTATTTAATCTTTCAAATACATGTCTAGAAATTAGGAAATGTAATACGGGATATTTACTTGCCATAACTTGTTGTCCATATAATATAGGCCAACATAAAAAAAAAACTTAAAACTGATATTGTTCATATTCATGCTTAGTTTGTGAGTAGAATATCTTTGACCATGTATATGAAGGTTAAGAAGTGATTTTATTTATAAGTGTATGTTGATTTTTTTTTAAACACAATTTCTATAATATAGGAGTACTGATGTGAGATAAAACAAAGAGAATCATGGATACACCATGTTGTTATAGATTTGTATTTCGAACTTATTTTGTTATATAGATTCCATTGAAAAGATATTTTACACAAACCTAAATAGAATTAAGTATTTTTTTTATAAGTCGTAATACACTAGTAGTTTTTGCATTATTTGCTACTTGACTCATATTTATAAATAATATATTTTTGCGATTTAGTACTTAACTTGACAAGTACTTGCTTTTTCAATAGAGTACGAGTCAGTTAAGAGATACCGGGTCAAGTACCAAATATTTTTTCCCAGCCTTATTTTTGACCCGTCTTGTGGTGTCAAGCAGGCTTTGAAAAGACAAAGTATTTTCATTTATTTATTTCGTTTTCATATAAAATTATTTGTTGAACCAATTTGTTAGATTCTGTTTTATCTAGGACTATTTTTCGTTAACTTTGTCAAAACATCAATTTCTCATCATTTATAATTTCAGAATTTGTTGGAACTTAATTTACTGCGTCTATCTGCATTATTTTCTCGTTAGCACGTCGTCAAAAAGGATGAATTGCTCACAATTTACAATTTCAAAATCTGTTGGACCCTAAAGGCAAGATGTAAAATATTACTCTCTCCGTTTCATATTAAAAAAAAATTTGTTATAAAATAAGTGTTATTTTCGATATTCGATGCAAAATTTATTATTTTTTACTGTAATTTATTTTCTATTGGTTGAAATATGGTTAAGTGTATAGGTAATTGTGTTTTTATATAAAAATTAATTATTTTCTTAAACCGTGTGAATAAAATTAAGATGACACTTAATATGAAACACAAAAAGTAGAATAAAGAATACAATATATATATTATTGTACTATTGTTTGACACAGGAGTATATATATATATATATTAATTTTAACACATTTTCCTAACATTTTAAAGTTTTCTAATCTGGAACTTGACACATAAATGAAAATATTATAATAATGTAAATAAATCAAGAATACTATCAGCTTGCTCTTCAAATATTTCTTTTTATTTTTTCTATATGATCTTTATAATCCTTACAATATTAATCTTCAAGATACATATCTTAGTCCACAAGACACACATTTTGCTATCTAATTTATCTCTAATACAATGATTCCTTATTGCATAACTAAAACCTCTATCAAAACTGAGTTGAAATTTTGGTGGTTGTCTGTACCAATTGTAAGGGCTTTTTTTACATCGAAAACATATCGGAATTTTTGAAAATTGGGAAACATATTCTTCCTTCTTTTTTCCTAATTTACAATAGTAATCTGTTTCTGTAAGGTTTTGATTTATTATTGTACCTTAATTGAACCGTCAAATACTATAAGTCTGCAACTGTAAGGGACATATTTTATTTTCAAATGTTTTATGTATATGTTTTGTGTGGTTATTATATTATTATATATGTAATCGACTTGAGGATATATGCAGATGAAGAAAGATTCATAGTTCTACAAAACTCAAAGACACGGCAAAAATGAGAAAACACGGAAAACATCATCGACCAATCTTTGATTCTTTATATTCTCTAATAAACAGTGATCAAAAATACTGATCTTATTTCATTTAATAATTATAAAGCAATCTCCTAATTTATTTCATGTTCTATAGTGTGACCAATTTGAAGCCATTTTCTCTGTTCTTTTGGTTACAGGACTTGAGAAGTGATTACTCATCAACTTTTTGACAACCAGTATCTATAGACCTTTGTTTCTACTTATAATTTGGGTTGAAGGTATATTTTTATTATAAATATGATATACACAATGTGAAAGTAGAAACATAATAATTGAAAGTTATAACACGTTAGGTATATTTTTATGATAAATATGATATCCACAATGTGAAAGTAGAGAAAAATAATAATTGAAAGTTATAACACGTTTCAACTATATAATTTCCTTGTGGACATTATTATGTGAACAAAATCAACCTTTTTATAAATTGTTTTTGGAAAATTGTAAATATTAACATTAAATGCAAACAAAATGTCGCATTTCAACAGAAAGAAAATTGTGTAAGCTTATTTCAAAGAAAAAAAATACTAACAATTAAAACAAATGCAAACTAACAATCAATCAAAGATTTAGATTATATCTAAAATTTAATAATGCCATTATACTGCAGTCTCAACAGTTATACGATCTAAATTATATGAAGGGGCATCAAATTAAGCATTTTGTAGTATTTCTCTATTGACAGTTTTAACTTTTAGTATAAGTTAAACGTCAATTTATAGGTGACGATACTAAAATAGTATAAAGAAATAGTCCTTCATAAAAAGAAGCTAACAAATTGCTTCAGTTGATAATATTATATGATAAATAAATATTAAAATTGAAATTGTCTTCTCAAAGCCTTCTTGGCACCACAAGACTTGGGAAAAAAATATAAGTCATTCGAAAAGAATCAAAACACACAGACTTGCACCTAATCCGGAGCAAAGTAAGTCATTCGAGAGAATTCAAAGCAAAGAAAAATCTAATGAAGTTTAAGATGTTTTTTTCTGCTACTACTATTCCAAGAATGTGTGCACAAAAAAACTATTCCAAAAATGTAAAAGAATTGGGAGAGACTATCTACAATTTTTGGATTTCCGATAATGAGACAAAATCACTTTTTTATTTCACAAAAAAAAAAAGAATGTAACCTATGGGACTGACATTCCAAATATAACAAGTAATTATCTAAAATGCCTGTAATCTAATAACTAACTAGATTTTAATCCGCGGTAAAACGTGAATGATTTTTTCGATGAAAAATTTAGATAATCACTTTTTTTATTTAAAGTAAACTTGAACATAAAATATATAACCTGAAGTTTAAACCAAAAAATCTGATTCGTACCTACCAGTATAAAATGTCAGAAATATCAGAATAAGTCTTGTAGGGTGATACAAAAGATATACGAACCCGAAGTGTTATTAGTCGAACCCGAATAGGTAATCCAAAATCTAAAAGTTCCGAACAAATCCAAAAAAGTGGTCTGAATATCTAAATAATCAAAAATATAAATATGCATTTAAAATATTCAATTATATTTTTTTTTGAAATGGTATCTAAAAATAAGTATTAAGTTTTAAATAAGTACTTTAAATATTCAATTTTATATAAATAATTATTTACTTCTTATATTTTGCTTTTAAATTTTAGATTTAATTTTGGATATATCTAAACCGAACCAATATAACCCAAATATGAATGATATATGGTTACTCTATGAATTTTATGATGTATTACAAATAAAACCAATACATTATATCTTAATCTGATTCGTACTTACAAATTTATCAGAATGAGACCTAGGATATGATATAAATTAGAACCAAAATTCAAAATATATAACATGTATTCCAAGGTCCAAGCCTAACCTAAAATGTGTTTTATATTTTTCAATTGGTTTTATTTTGATAAAGATTTTACATGTTTGTTGGATAGTCAATAATAATATGTTCCATTATATCATTAAATATTCATAGTAACTAATTATTAATATTTATTTTATCTATAAGAGATATTATGTATCTCGTGAAAGTTTTGAAGAATTTATTATTGTATTTGGGTTAAAGTACTATTTTATATTTATACGGATTTGTAGGCATATATACTTTTTTATATTATTAAATAAAATATAATTTATTAGTTATTCAAATTTAATGTTGATATAAACTGAATTGATTATTTTTTGAAAACAATAGAATAGTTATTTAGTTCATTAATTTTAGCCTAGTGTATATATTTAATAATAATTAAGTTATGTAAAAGTAAAAATAATAAAATCTAGTTAAATGCAATGGTAAAACCTAGATCATTTGTAATTATATAAAACTCGGACTCTATTTTAATAGAGTAGATGTGAAGTCAGTTCGGCACATAGGAAAAATATTAGAACGAAATATTTTAGATTAAAGACAACGATAAAAATATGTCCATTGTTAGAATGCCAAAATTTAATTTCAAATGTATTATAATTAGTGTTACAAAAATGTATTATAATTAAAATATAATAAAAATATGTTTCTACAATTTTGAGAAATCCATCCAATAGTTTTAATTTAAGTTTAAGATCTTATCTTATCTTATATATTTTATATAGTTTTAAAATATTTTTATTCTGATAATGGAAATGCTTTTAAAAATTCTCATTTGATAATAACATTTCTTTTATCACCTTCTGTTATTATTTTTAATGTTTCATAAAAAAAATCATGAGAACATCTCAACAATAATACTATAAATAGCCATATATAACCACCTCTTTCATAAACATGAACATATATACAAACTTAAAGAAAAAATTATAAAATCTCATGGAAACATCTGTCTGTTTATGAATAGTGTAATTAAATTGCGGTTGTCTCAAACTTTTCTTAGATCAAGTTTTGGTAGCTATCAACTAGTAATTTATTCCACTCAATAGGTTTACTAAATAATTTTAGAATTTCAATATTTCATTTTTATTAACAGAAATATTTAATTATTTTAAGAAAAATTTGTGTTGTGGCATGATGTTCTTGTGACCCAAGGCTGGGCATTTGAATCCTCGGGTCAGGTTCCCATCAGGTCTTGTTAAATTCAGTTTTTGGGTCTTAGATATTTAGAGCTAATAGGATAATTATAATTTATTGGTTCATGTTTGGTTCTGGTGATGTCAGGTCCAGATCGGTTTAGATCTTAGATAGTTGGATACAATAAAAAATATATAATTTGTCAGATCGGATTTGGTTTGGATCCTATCAGATCCGGATCGGGTTTATTCCAATCTGACCCCAAAAAAAATATCCAAACACACACAAAATATCTGAAAATATCCAAAATTGTAGCCAAAATTTTTCCGAAGACATGAAAAAATACCTGAAATTTTATTTAATTAACCGAATTATATTTTTAAAAATCTACAATTTTACCTAAAATCCAAAATTATACTTGAAAACTCAAATCCGATACTTAAAGAAATATCCATCATACCAAAATTATACTGAAATACTCATATATACTTAATACTCCCTTCGTTTCATTATGATATATGTTTTAGAAAAAAAAAATATCATAAAGTTAGATTTTTTTTGTGTTTTCTATGAAAATATTGTAAATTTCAAGAAAATTAATTAATTTTATTGAGTTACTATTGGTCAAAAATTATTAAAAATGAAAATTACAAAAACCAATACATTTTTTATAATGATTTAAAGCGTTTTCTTAATATGTGTGAAAACCCTCAAAAATATTTCGTTAGAAAACATAAGGAGTATATAATAAACATTTCGTGTATTTTGGGTTCCCTGTCGGGTCTCGGATTTGGGTCGGATCGAGTCCAAGATCGCAAAATCATCCACAACAAAACCCAATAAAATAAAATGGCATTATCGGTACCCGACTCGAACCGTTTTTTTAGTCGGTTTCGATTCAAATTTTTGGGTCTAGGTAAAATGCAAAATTTTAAACCAAGCAATAATTCTTTTGCTATTCAAAGAGTTTTTTTATTAGTTTTATATTTATATTAAATTCTAGTCTCACAGGCACAATATATTTCTTTATGACTTTTGTCATCAAACACAATATAACTCTTTATGATTTTTGTCATCAAACACGACTTTAAGTCATATGGTTATGCATTGTATTATGAAATTATAGAAATTCATTACCAGCACTTATGACATAACACTAGTCTCTCCAATATAAAATCCATGTTTTATCAAAAAAATTATTTCAGAAAGATATTTTTTTACATTTAATGTATTTTTATTAAATAATAAAGATAAATTATAAAATTCAAAAATATACTGTGTTTACTAAATTATACTTATTTGCTAAAATTTTAAAAAATAATTAATCACAAAATAATGTATTTATAGTTAAAATTTAATATGTCTTAATATGTGTGAAAACATCAAACATACATCTTTTTAGACATCAAAAATAATACGTTAAGAAATTCATTTTCATTTACTTAAATAACTCATCGTTTGATCGTTGACAAAAAAAAAACTCATCTTTTGATCAATATTTACATTTGGAAAAGGGGAAATTGCTAAAAAGGGACAAAATAACTATTGTATTGTCCCCTTAGAACAAAATCAATTTTTGGCATGTTTGGACCTTCACTACCCTTTTTATCTTTGAAAATTCATATTAATTTTTTTACAAGGTAAAAAATTATGGAAAAATAGTAAACTTGATGTAGATAAGCATGTTCATATAAGAAAAATATTTTTGTTTAAAAAATATCTTTAAATTGTAAATTTAAAAATGGAGTAAATGTGTTAGTATCTACGATCTACCATCTACGGAGATGTAGAAAATGTAATCTAACGGAAAGACAACGTTCTAAACGGCTTAGGATGTGCAATATATCAAAAACATAGATAACTACGAGCTCAGAATATATAATCTACCGAAGTCTCTGTAATATACGGTTTTGGTAGACTGTACGTCGTAGAGATAAACAGTTATCTACCTCGGTAGGAAGTGGATTCTTGATATTGTTATTCTATCTACAATCGTCGTATACCATATCCTACTTCTTCTTCTACCTTCTAAAGTGGTAGAATGTAAGTTCTGGAAAAAATATAAACTAGATCCGAAAATCTAGCCAAAAACGGTTATGTAATATTCTGTAAATCTTTTTAATATTTTAATTTCCTTTTTTAAGTTTTCTTCCTAAAAAACGATTTAGGGATCACGATTTAGGGATTCATCGTGTGTGTTTTTCATCTTTTCTTCTTCTTTCAATTCTCTTTGCGACAAAAACATATGAAGATTCACATCTACGCTTCATGTGGTTTGTGGCAATCGTCAATACACAGTGGATGGGAGTTTCTTGTCGATGAAGCAAAAGGAGGGAGGTTACTTACTTTGGACACAAGTTTAAGCTTCGAAAACGTAAAGTTTATGGTGTGTGAAGACTTCGAAATTGATGTAAACATGGTCAATATGGAGCTCAGTTACTTGCCTTCCGATTTGATCAATAGCATTGACTCGCCTCCGGTCTTCATCACCAATGATCGGCAAATTAGAAACTTTCTTAGTTATGTGAAGAAGAAAGCTTCGACGCGGTTGTGTGTGAGTATTCAATCTAAGGTGGAGAAAAACAATAGCAGAGGCGATTTTGACTTGAATGAAGAAGCGGCTGACTCTAACAGCGACGAAGAGCCTATGGATATTGACGATTCAGTTGATATGGATTTTGAAGAAGATGTTGATATGGATGACATCGATCACGACAACAAGTGGGAAATAGAGAAGAGCAACAGAGATGGTGTTCGCTTTTGTTTGGCGGATGTCGCGAAGAAGGATCAACATTTTAGTTCCAAAACACTTTTGAAGGCAGCATTCGAAATATGTGCTATGAAACATAATTTCGACTATAAGGTTGTGAAATCGGATAAAAAAGTGTGGTACATTCGTTGCTCAGATGATGATTGCAGCTGGCGCGTTCGAGCAGAGGGTTTAATAGGTTCATCGTATTTCATCATCAAAAAGTATGTACCTGATCATTCATGTGCACCATCGAGAAGGGACGGTTCTGTTCGTTCAGCTTCAGCCAAAACTGTTGGTACTCTGATTATGCATAAGTTTGAGACTTCTAAAGAAGGCCCGAAATCCAATGATATAATCGAGTATATGCGTAACGATCATGGAGTTGAGATATCGTATTCTTTGGCGTGGGATGCAAGGGAATTTGCAATCAACGCAGTGAAAGGTATTCCCGAGAAAGGTTATGAAAAAATTCCCAAATACTTGCACATGATGAAGGAAGCTAATCCAGGGTCACACACGGCTTATGAAACGGATTCGAAAGGGAGATTCAAATTCCTGTTCATCTCGTTTGGTCAGAGTCTGCGCGGTTTCTATGATGCAATTCGGAAAGTCATTGTCGTGGATGGGACGTTTTTGAAGAGCAAATACAAAGGTGTATTGCTGGTTGCTACTGCATTAGATGGAAACTCGAATTTATATCCTATTGCATTCGGAGTTGTCGACTCAGAGAACGACCTTGCTTGGGATTGGTTTATGAGACAACTTAATGTGGTTATTGCTGACGATGATAGATTATCTTTTGTGTCTGATAGGTGTACCTCAATTAATAAAGCTATTGAGGCAGTATACCCGCAATCTCATCATGGAATTTGCATTCATCACTTGCTGAATAATGTTGTAACAAATACCGGTGGGAAAGGTGTGGCTGGTTTGGTTGCAAAGGCATCTAAAGCTTATCGAGCTGCTGATTTTCGTAAGATATTCGCTGCTGTTTACTCTATTAATCCTGACATTGGAACTTATCTCATACTAGCCGATGTCAGGAAGTGGGCTCGTTGTGAATTTCCTGGATACAGGTATGATATTAGGACTACAAACCCAGCGGAGTCGATAAATTCTGCTTTGAGAACGCCTAGAGAGTTTCCAATAATACCTTTATTGGACAGCATTAGGGAAATGATGACTCGATGGTTTTTCAATCGTAGAAATCTAAGTTCCAAGCACTCCAAGCCACTGACCATTGCTGTTGAGAAGAAGATTGATAGACGGATTGAGAAAGGTAAAAGGTTTAAGGTCTTCCCGGTTAGCGATGAGAGGTTTTTGGTTCGGGGGTGATGTTATTGACTACATTGTTGACTTGGTCAGACGCACATGTACTTGTGGGAAATTTAATCTGATGAAAATCCCTTGCAGACACGCCATAAAAGCCGGCTTCAGTGTTGGAAGAAGACCACACACTCTCACTGATGACTTGTACACTACGGCGACATGGAACTCGGCTTATCAAAACGCTCTTGCATCTCCTTCTGCACCATGTCCTTAAAAGAGGTGAACAACCCCTGAATAAAGGTCTTCATTTCACCGGAGACACCACTGTTATGTTCAGCTGCTCGTTGACATAGGAGTTCTCTCTTCCGAGACTCGACACCAGGATCATGGCGCTTACGCTTCGCGCTCTTGACAGCAGCTGTCGACTTCTCTGCAACAATAGGCGGCACCGTGACATCTTCATCTTCAACATCGTCTTCTTCTTCGTCAGAAAAGAGATTGTTTGTTGGCAGAGACTCAACTTCCCAAACGAATTCCCTCCAGTCATGATTGGCTTTGATCATATCAACAATCATATCAACTCTTTCGTCCTTCTTCTCATCTTCTCTTTTGAACTCAGGATCATCAATCACACCCGACTTCCCACTTGATGATATAAATGGAAACAACTCTCCCTGCCATGAAAAAACAAAACAATCAACACCACAAAGACAATTTTGATCTCAATATTAATAGTAGCAAGATAATTACCTTGTCAAAGTGGGATTCTAGGCTGATGATATCTTGATAAGATATTTTTCCACTTCCTGCCCAATTTCTACACCTCACCTTGACAATGTTTTTTTTTAACTTCTTAGCCACCATAATACCAATGTCTGGGACTGCCTCCATGATCCATATCTGAAACGCATATGAGAATCCATCCAAAACGTAACTGTTCTTCAGATGCAAATCGGTCCTTGCCTTTAATATGGAAGCAAGCAGCTCGTCATAAGCGCGAAGACCCCACGGAAACATTCTCATTTTCTCAAAATCCATCACCAAACGGATGTATTCTTGAGGGATATACACTTTCGGATCCTTAGCCACGATGAACCCATGTATAAGGCACAGATACACTAACCTCACCCTATCCACATATGACCACTGGTTACACACCTTAAGTAGCTCGTCCCTTATCATGTATATGTTGATATTGCTATTTTGCTTCAGCGCTTTGCTCCAGAAACCCTTATCATCCTCCCAATTATTGAAGTCTATGTCTGGTTCTTCTTTGAACTTCAACCCAGTGACAGCATGAAATTCTTGCATGGAGAACCTCAGCGGCCTGTTTGCAAACTCAAACCACAACTCGTGAAGCTTGGAAACCTTGAGCTGCTTGCATATAAAGCTGTGAATGATCTTCCCTGAGTAAATGAGTTTGTTGTCTACAATTGCCAGAATCAAACCGAAGACAGGGTCTTTCAAAACTTCTTCATACTCATCCTTAAGAAAATCCTTCAACAATGCAAGCATCGTACGTCTACATGTATTGTTGATCTTATCAATTCGGAGCTCAGCTCCTTCTTCACAAATCCGCTTTGGAAACTGGTAAGCCATTACTACAAAACAGGAAATGATACTTGAACTCGTTAGCCACACGTTTAAGAAAGTCCAGAAATGGTCAGAATACAAAGCATAACCATCTCACATTTACCAGTATATTAGACACGACAAAGAAACAAAATCAGTGTCTAAGGTCTCCACCAAAACCAAATTGAGTAATGTCTAAATTAGAGTGTCAGTGACTTCTATAATGATCGACTTTACATTGTGAAATTGTCAATAAAATAATCACGGAAATTTGAATAACAAATCCCAACCCAAACAAGATATAAAATCCAACTCTTTTAGATGTCGAACTCATTAGATTTTTGAATTCAAACCATAGTAGTACACACTCGACAAAGGAAGAAAATCTACTTTCACACCAAGTCAACAACAAACTACAATCAACTCAACCACAAACAAAAATCAAAACGAAAAACGTCAATCGATTTGTGTTATAAACAATTCAAACTATTTCTACTACATGCACATAAACAAAAACGAAAACAATTGAAAAATTGTAAAGGGGATTTCGAAACCCTAACCTTCGAGTTTTGGGAATCGAGATGAAAGAAGAGGAAACAAAGAAGATTGCGTAGGTAATCGTCACTTCTTGACCGAGAGACAGCTATATCGGAGGTTAGAGAACTCCGACAACGATGACGGGGAGATGTGATGACTGCTTCAAACCGAAAGTAAAGAGGAAAGGACGACGAAGAAACAAAATCAGTGTCTAAAGGGGGTTTAGGGGGTATTGACCGTGAGCCTTTTGGCAATTGCCTAATGTAATTTTAATTAAAAAACATTTACAAAATAATTAACATTTTAATTAGGAAAAGTTCAATAGTATAAGGACAAAAGGGGGTATTCATTATTGTTTATACTATAGGGACAAAGATCCTAAATTTTGTTCTAAGGGGACAATAGTATACATATTTCATCCCTTTTTGGCAATTTTCCCTTTGGAAAAAGGTTATATTACGGCATCTTAAGCCAGTGGGGAGGTCTAAATCAATTGAAGCCTCAAAAAGCTACATTAAAAGGTTTGTGATTGGTCTAACATTCATTATTGAATTGCATTTATCTAAATTATGCCTTCTTAGTTTATTTTATTTGCTAACGTTTCTTTTGTTGCAATTTAAAAGCGTCTTATATGTAAAATAAATAACGGGTCCAGTTTAACATTTTGTATATTTACTATCTGTGTGTACTATATATATATATAGATATTTCGTACTTCTGCTTCAATTATGTTAACAGCAATATCATTATGATAGTTGACAGTATACATTTGACATAGCATACCACAAACTACAACACGTCTATAGTGGTTACCAACTTACACGTAACTGAAATAGCATAATTCAAATCATATTTCCCCAAACTCTAGGGTAAAACTGGAACATATTATAACATAGATCTCACAAACATTCCATACATGTATTTATTATGCATAGATAACCTAAACCAAACGAGAAGCACCACAAAACATCATCGAGCAAGCTAAAACTGTTGGTTTCACTCTCCTGATTCACGTGGCCGAATTGGAAATTTGATGGCGCAGTCAAAAGGTGGATTGAAGCATCTCGGAGGAACAAAATCGTACGAAGGACCGGCGTAGGAGTGGCCCGGAGATCCTTGAAAGACTTTCTGACCTGAAACATATAATCCTAACTAATCAACCATACTAATATAGTGATAATACTATTGATAAGATACGGAGAGATGTAATATATTATAAATAGACCCTAGATTTCATATTAATTCTATAAATGGAAACGTACTTGGAGAAATGGTCTGAGCATGGGTGTTTATGAAAATCGCCAAGAATGAGAGAAGCACCACCACATGGAGCTTCGATGAACTTGGCATCTTAACCATTATTCTCTTATTATAGAAACTTGGAAAAAGATTGGTATTTATAGACTCTAGAATATGGATTAAACACACATTTCTGTATCATATTAATTAATACCCTTCTCCCACTCACTACCCTGGAGAGTCCATCATCAGGATCAGAGGTTCAATATAAGACTCTCGCCTTCTGCAGCTAATGGGCCTCACATGCTCATTAACTCGGTCTGTGAGTTCTTGTTAGTAATTTATCCCAACGAATTTGGATTCATCGATTATAAATCCTGACAATTATGTTTTATGGGAGAGAAATCCGTAAATTTTTGTTGCACTAAATTTTTTTTTTATGGACATACCACTTGGAAATTTTACCTATGAATTTTTAACGGACATAATTCGGTCATCGGAAATTCGTCTGTAATCACTCTTTTGAAAACTCCATCAATAATAATAGTAAAACTTTATTTTACTTTGATTAATCAAATATTTTATTAATTATAACTAAATAGTTAAATAATTATTCTAATGATTGAAATCTAAATTAAAAAGCCAAAATAAAATACATAAAAGTTTTAGAAAATAAAATAAAAAATTAAAAGTTTGAAGTGTTAAAAACTAGAATTCACTAGAGAAAAACTGCTTAATCTTCTCCATCATCTCGTTATGTTTTTGGTTTTCCGTCAATCTAGCAATGACTGTTGCATTTTGAGACTCCAAAATTTAAATTTGTTTGTTCTTCAACTTCTCTATAATTTAAGTTTGTTTGTCAAGATATGGAACTTCCGAAGAAAAATAAAAAGAAAGACTGTCTTCTCAAATCCTTCTTGGCACAACAAGACTGGCAAAATATAAGTCATCTGAACAAAAACACGATAAAAAGAAAATATAATGAAGCTTAAGATGTATTTCTTACTGCGACTACAATTCATACTTTTTCAAAATTTATGGTAATGTGTTAATTTTTTAAAAACCCTTTTGATGAAATGACAACATAATAATGGATAAGTCGTCGCTCGTTTTTTCTGCAAAAAAAAAAACATAATAATGGATAAAACTTTATTATTCATAATTAAACTTCAGAATGTTTCTTAATATCAAATATAATAAAAAATGTCCACTTCAAGAAAGCCCTTACTATTGATACAGCCACCAAAGTTTAACTCAATTTCGATAGAGATATAAGTTAGGCAGTTTTGTTTTTGTTAGGAAACATTACACATTCCAACAGATTCTGAAATTATAAATTATGAGAAATTGATGTGCTTGACAAATTTAAAGAAAAATAATCCTTGATAAAATAGAAGCTAACAAATTGGTTCAACTAATAATATAATACTAACCTTTGATCCATGCGTCCGCGCTGGTGTTATTTTTATAAATGTCAAATATTTTAAACAATTTGTTTGATATAACTGTATATATGAATTAAACTTAATATTCGATATCCGTTATCCGATTTGGGATCACATCCGCTTCAAAAAACGGATATTCGGGGATCCTAATAGTGATTTTACGGATTCGACTGATCGAAGTACGAATTCGGATAGTAAAATTTAGGTCTTAATATCTGGATCTGGATATTAAATATTTAAAATTTAATTATAGTTATCTATGTAGATTATATATACTTTTATATAAAATAACTAAAATTTTAATTTTAAATTTGAATGTTTTAAAGATTTTTAAAATAATAATTTTAAATAGACTAATAAATGGTTAATATTTAGGTTTTTAATTAAAGAACAGGTCCAAATATCCCTGTGTATTCGGATTTTAGTCCTAATATCTTAACCCCGAATATTCAGATCCGGATAACAATTTTACGACTCCAACGAATACATATATGAATCCATATATCCTAAAATACCTCGGAAACTCGATATGTCCTAGACATAACTGTGTATATGTATTATATGGTGATTAAAAATTTTAAATTTATAAATTACATAAATTATTTTTATTAGATATATCGTACAAATAAATAATACATTGTATTTGTTTGTATATATAACCATTTATAATAAATATTAGTATGTATTTTAGTTACTAAATTATTATGGAAAATTACATGATTTTGTTATTTTAAATGAATAAGTTCAAATTATATCGAAAATTATTGTCATTATTAGTTTTTTATAGTTTAAATATAGTTGGTTAACTTATATGAATATGAATAAAAAATAAAAATAATTTAATTTTATATATATATATATATATAAACACATATACATTTTTCAATGATAAATTTTGTTAATAGGCTTAGCCCAAATTTATTTTTTGTCTGGTTAATAATCAATGTTTAAATGTTTGGATACAAGGATAGTATCAGTGATATTTTTTGTAAATATTAGGTAAAATCAAGGGTTATTTTTTATTTATACTTCAGTTTTAATAAATTAGATGATAAATAAATAAAAACTGAAAGACTTTAGTCTTCTCAAAGCCAGCTTGGAGAGGAAACAAAACACAGAAAAATCAAATGAAGTTTAAGATGTATTTTCTGCTGGGACTCTTCCAGTAACGTCACGCTACAAACACAAAGAAAAGTATAATGAAGTTTAAGATGTATCATCTGGTTCTACTATTCCAGGAACGTATTCTATGGGATTGACATTTCAAATATAACAAACTTGACAGCTATCGTAGTAAACAAATTAACGAAAAATAGAAATACAATTTTATTTAAATTTTAAGATGTTTTTTTTTTCTTTTTGATCAAAAGATGGTTTCTTAGTTGCTACTATTCTAGTAGCGTCACCTATGCTCTAGTTGAAATTGTCAAAAGGAAAATAATACAAAATGCTTAATTTGATGCCCATTCGTATATTTTAGATCGTATGGCTGTTAAGATTGCACTATAAGTCGCATAATAAAAATAATAATGTAATTCTAAACCTTCGATTGTTTGTTAGTTTGCATTTTTATTAATTGTTAGTATGTGTTTTCTTTGAAATAGGCTTCCATTAAAAATGCAGTTACTTTTGCGTTAACGTTAATACTTACACTTTTCCAAAACAATATTTAAAAAGGTGGTATTTGTTTTGAATTTTTTCACATTCAAAAACAATGTAAGTACATAAATTGGCATTTAAACAATCGAATGGTAAACAAAATAGTAATTAAAAGAAAACTATAATTGAAAGGCCATACTACTTACCACTATTATTTTCTACTAACCATGTGATGTTGGTCTTGTAGTAGACGAGTTTCAAGTTGCTTTAGCAACACCTTGGTTCGAAGACACTTTTTTACACTTCATCATGTGACCATGAGGATATAGCTACATTGTTTAGCTCCCATATGAATTCCCGGTGAGAAAGTTCTATTTGTGAACTACACATTCGTTTGAAAATGAATTTAGGTATTTCGATAAGTCTGAGAGTTTAATAAAAAATATTCTTCTCCACTCATTCACATTTTCTAAACATATTATTATAAAACGTTCGACTCATATTACTAGAAAAAAAAGTCTATAAATACTGGTTGTCAAAGTTCATAAGTCATCACTTCTCAAGTCTTGTAACCAAAAGAAGAGAGAAAATGGCTTCATCAAAGCTACTTGTGATTGAGCTTTTTGCATTCATGATGCTATTCGCAGTATCCCATGCTCAATCATTTTCTCCAGGTACGTTATAATTTACATAAACATAACTTATACTAGTGCTATTGTTATGAGTATATTATAATTACATATTTATATATCACTATGTTACATATATGTAATCCAATTTCTCTTTTGTATATCAATATTCAATATTATTATCAATTATAGTAGTAGACGTTTTACGTATATAAAATATAAAGAGACATGATTTATAGTTGCCCAATATATTTTTGAAGGTCGGAAACTATTGCACTACATTCCTACTCCTGAGTTTCCTCCGGTGCTTCCACCGGCGTACTCTCCTACTTCGGTGCCCCCACCACCGTATGCTCCAACGCCGGAGTTTCCACCACCGTATACTCCAACGCCGGAGCTTCCACCGGCGCCTTACAATCCTACTCCAGAACTCCCACTCTCGTACACTCCAACTCCGGAGCTCCCTCCGTCGTACACTCTAACTCCGGAGCTCCCTCCGTCGTACACTCTAAGTCCAGAGTTCCCTCCGTCGTACATGCCTACACCAGAGCTTCCCCCGCCGCCGCACTCTTCTGCTCCTTCGCCGGCGCCTTATTAATCCAAATTATTGCGGTCCATGCATGAGAATTCAAACTATATCACACATGAAATAAACAAGGATATTTGCTTTTATAATTATCAAGTAAAACATATTGTCTGTATATTTACATTTTGATCACTATTTGCTATTGAATAAAAAGGTTGCTCGCTATGTTTTCCGTGTTTTTTCTTTTTTTATATAAGGTTAGAGCATCTCTAATAGTATTTTCTAAATTTTTCAAACCGGCACTTCTAGAAATCCGTTGCAACCAAAAATATGACATAACACTAAAACTTTAAGAAATTCACTGCCCTATATGCTCAAATAACTCATATTCTTTTGTCTATCAATATTTACTTTTGGAGACAGCTGTGCTCGTCTTGTTAACAAAAAGGCAACCGCCTTAGCTTTTCTAAAAGACGTTTCTTAGCTTTTAACTAAGAAAACCTAAGAACCGTCTCTTAAATAAGAACCATAAGAGACGTCTCTTAACGGAAAAAAAATTTAAAAAAAAAATTTAAAAAAACAAATTTTACGTTAAGAACCCCATCTTAAGAGACCCGGGTTAATTATGACCTTATGCCTCCTCTCACGCAACAAATTTTAGAACCCGGATTTTCTATTTATTAGTTTAATTGGTAAAGTATTTTCCTTAGTTTGGCTAATCTTTTCTAAACATTTTTTTCTTGCAAAAGTTTGATTAACCATTTTCGTTACATGGTGAATAATATCTACATGTTTATTCCAAATGATCTGTTTCAACACTTATTTGACTGTATTACAAACAGATTTATTTTGATAGTTTTATTATATTTTGAATGTTTTTCAGCTTATTAATAATTTCCTTTTTGTTTAATAAAAAAACTTCCTAACTTATTTGATATAACTATTAATTTTTGAGTTTACTGTTAAATCTATGACTTTACATTTATATTCAATATATGTGAATTAACATATGTGGTTTTGATATCACAAATAATTTTATTAAAACATATTTTGTTAAATGCGTATAAACATTATATTCATATATTAAATTTTAAAATTAAAATATTTCTTAAAACATATTATTTATATTAATATTTATCCAGCCCAAATAGAGATTTGTAGGTGACATAAATCTGCTTAATTGGCTGAAAATAGTAGCCCGACCGGAAACGGTGATATTTTATCTTATTAATATATTGCCTAGGCTCATAAAATGCTGAGCACCACACTGTTTGGAGAACGGCGATATTTTAAGAGCGTCATTATCCCTAGAACCTCTAATGGGATTCTTAATTTTTTTATTTTTTTTGCTGCTTAAAAAAAAATGAACCAATCGCGGGCTACCACGTGTCAGTGGGGTCCGCAAACAGTGTAAGAAACTCTCCAAAACCGGTTCTTATTTAGTAGTTTTTAGAAGCGGTTCTTGCACTATTTATGGGCCCCACATGTCAGTGGGGCCCGCGAACAGTGCAAGAACCCCTTCTAAGAAACCCGGATAATCATGCTCTAACATCTAGGGGTGGACGTTGGATACCCGTTCGGGTTCGGATCGGGTACTTCAGATTTTCGGGTATTTCGGTATAGAGGTATAGAACCCGTTCGGGTATTTTTGTATTTCGGATCGGGTTCAGGTATTTTTAGTTCGGGTTCGGTTATTTCAGGTCGGATTTTCGGATATTTCAATTTTGAAAGAAAAAAAATAAAATTTTCATTTCTCAAGTTTCTTGTATATAAAATATAAATTTCACTTAACTGATTTTTATTTTTTTATAGATTGAATGATTAATAGATTTGAGGATAACATTTCAAAATTAAAAAGACATTAATTTGGTTATTGTTTTTAAATTTTAGATATAACTTTTGTTAATGCATGAAACAAAAAGTTTGGCATATATTTGAAGTGAGTATCAAATCATTTTTATTCATAATTATATGTATATTATATAGTTTTAAAGTATGAATAACATCAATATATAGATATTTTAAATAAATTGAAAGATGTAAACTAAAAATATAAGGTAACTATACATATGTTCGGTTATCTTCGGATATCCATTCGGATTCGGATGTTACCCGTCCGGGTTCGGATATCCAATCTCACCTAATTCAATACCCATTCGGATATTTTACTACTTCGATTTGGATTTCGGTTCGGGCTTTTCGGATCGGGTTCGGGTGCGGCTTCGGGTATCGGGTAAAGTGCCCACCCCAACTAACATCTTAAGCCAGTGGGGTCTAAATCAACTGAAGCCTCAAAAATCTATATTAAAAGTTTTGTGATTGGTTTAACATTCATTATTCAATATGCACAGTTCTCTAAATATGCCGTCTTAGTTTATTAGAACCGTGAGAAAACAGATATAAAAAACACAAATTTAATATCACTCTCTTATGATAACTGATAATAAACATTTTACATAACAAACCACAAACTAAAACACGTCTATTGTGGTTACCAACTTATACCAGTAACTGAAATCGCACAACTGGAATCATATTTCCCCAACTCCAGGGTAAAACTGCAACATATTAGATCTCACAAACATTCCATATATGTATTTATGCATAGATAACCTAAACCAAATCATAAGGCACCACAGTGAGCAGCGAGCAAGCTTTTAACTCTCAAGATTCATGTGGCCAAATTGGAACTTTGATGGCGAAATCTTCTTTTCCTTTTATCAGTTGGACCGCAGCCAGGTGGACTGAAGCATATCGGAGGAACAAGAGCGTACGAAGGACGGGTAAAGGGCCGATTAGTACCTGAACTAGGGTCATATTGACTAATCAGTACCCAAACTATTTCACTGTGCGTGTTTGTACCTGATCTAATAAAAATTTGATTTCGGTACCTGAATCTATAGAAAACGGCTTTTAAGTACCTACAACTGACACTGTGTCAGTAACATGCTGAGCTGAAACGGTTTTTTCATTAGTTAACTTTTTAAAGTTAAACGACGTTGTTTAAGAAAAACCAAAAAATAAAATAAAATAAGAGGCAACCGAGATTCAAACCCGAGTACCAAACATCTACAATAACCTTATTAACCACTTGTGCTAGTGAAGAAGCGTTGCTTTCATATACAAACAAAAATATATAAGGTTATTATATAAACGTTCATATACTTTTGTTTGTATATGAAAGCAGTGCTTCTTCACTAGCACAAGTGGTTAATAAAGTTATTGTAGATGTTTGGTACTGAGGTTCGAATCTCGGTTGCCTCTTTTTTCTGGTGTTTCTTAAACGACATCATTTAATTTTAAAAAGCTAACTAATGAAAAAATCGTTCAAGCTCAGCATGTTACCGACACGGTGTCAGTCGTAGGTACGTAAAAGCCGTTTTCTATAAATTCAGGTACCGAATTCAAATTTTTATTAGATCAAGTACAAACACGCACAGTGAAATAGTTTGGGTACTGATTAGTCAATATGACCCTAGTTCAGGTACTAATAGGCCCTTTATCCTACGAAGGACCGTTGTAGGCTTGGGCCGGTGAATCTTGAAAGAACGTCCCATCTGAATACATATACTAATTAACCATATCAATAATAATAGTAATAATACTACTCATGATGCGAAATAATAAAGTACGGAGCTCTAATTAATATACATATATATATTATAGTATTAAAACACCTTAAATTTCATAATATGAAAACGTACCTGGAGAATAGGTTTGAGCATGGTTGATTATGAAAAGCACCAAGAGTGTGAGAAGCATAACCGCATAGAGCTTCGATGAACTTGGCATCTTAGCCATCTCTCTCTCTCTCTCTCTCTCCCTCCCTCTCTCTCTCTCTCTCTCTCTCTCTCTCTCTCTCTCTCTCCCTCCCTCTCTCTCTCTCTCTCTCTCTCTCTCTCTCTCTCTCTCTCTCTCTCTCTCTCTCTCTCTCTCTCTCTCTCTCTCTCTCTCTCTCTCTCTCTCTCTCTCTCTCTCTCTCTCTCTCTCTCTCTCTCTCTCTCTCTCTCTCTCTCTCTCTCTCTCTCTCTTATTTTATCTTACAAGACTTGGAAAGTGATTCGTTTTTACTATTTATGGACTCTAGAATACGGGGTTAAAAGTTAAAACACACATTTTTTTAATATCATAAAAAAATAGTACCCTTCTGGCCTTCACTACCGCGGAGTGTCCATCATCAGGTTCAGAGCCTCAGGCCATTTATATACTCATGAGTGAACTGGACAAAATATGATGAAGACCCTAATCCTATTTCAGTAAAAAAATTAAAAGATTTTGTTCATTAATAACTAATTAATTAATTATTTATTTTCTCATCTGAAAACGAGGTAAATTTTCTGGTGTAATTGTTTACTTTACAATCATATTATTACTTAGGGTGAATTTTATTCGCTGCTTTTGTTTTATTTTACTCTTTCTACATGAAATATTAAAGGGGAAGTTTAATCCCAAATTAAATCCAATACTAGAAAAAATGTAACATTTTTTTGTCGGCAGAAAAATTGTAACTTAATTCCTATTACTAACATCTACTAAAAAAACAAGGAATGTTATGTAGTCACCATTAGAAAATGTCATTTTCAAGCACGTACCTAATATCTTGAATTATATTTTACAAAAATCACCAGTTTTGTGTGTTTTCGAGTGGACATGGTCTAGATCCGTTAATGGCTTCTCTTGAAGCTTATCTTCAATGTACAAAAATTAGAAAATTTCTAATTTCCATACAAATTTCTTGAAAGGAACATTATTTGTCTTGATCAAATTTGCTTAGGACAGAGACGCAATGTCAATATCAGGCAAATAACATAATGCGAAATAAAATTCATGAAATATCCATTTGAAATATAAAATCATCAACAAAATCCGAGGGAGAAAAATAATAAGCCATAAGATTTTTTTTTGAAATTATTCTTAATAATATGCAATAAGTATTGTCTACCACTAAAATAGTAAGATTTAGGGGTAAGCACATATACTCGTTACTCGGTTCGTACCCACTACTTAACTTGTACTTACCCCGTAAAATTAAGTAATCGCAGTGATCAAACTAAGTAATAAGTTATAAAGCCCCGACCGCCCACGGCTAATGGGCCGCCCACGCCCTCTCTCTCGGTCCGTGGGTCCCATCCTGTTCTAACGGTCGGTGCGTAAATTTTTCAAGGCTCGAAATCATTGTTTATTGTCCATGCAATCACCACATGACATTTCCCCGTGTTTGGCTTCACTCGCACGGTATCGCGAATCACTTCCCGATAGGTCACCCATTCTTTCACTACTCCAGCACAAGCACGCTTAACCCTGGAGTTCTAAACAGATGTGTGACGGAAAAAGTAAGTCAACTTTGGTGACATAGGTAGCCAAATCAATTCTCTTAAGCCTTTCTACATATCACAACTCGGGATGTTACAATTCACCCCCTTTCAAAGAACGCAACGTCCTCGTTGCGCCCCACGACAGGTCTCAAGACGCCTCTCAGGTCAGAACTGAGACGGCTAACCAGCTCTAATACCACTTATAAAGCCCCGACCGCCCACGGCTAATGGGCCACCCACGCCCGCTCTCTCGGCCCGTGGGCCCCATCCCGTTCTAACGGTCGGTGCATAAATTTTCCAAGGCTCGAAATCATTGTTTACTGTCCATGCAATCACCACATGACCTTTCCCCGTGTTTTGGCCTCACTCGCACGGTATCGCGAATCACTTCCCGATAGGTCACCCATCCTTTCACTACTCCAGCACAAGCACGCTTAACCCTGGAGTTTTAAACGGATGTGTGACGGAAAAGGTAAGTCAACTTTGGTGACATAAGTAGCCAAATCAATTTTCTTAAGCCTTTCTACATATCACAACTCGGGATGTTACATAAGTATCTCAAATAAAAAATTTGCAAGTACAAGTTAAATACCAAGTTTTAAAAAGAAATTAACAACTTGGCCCGTTTATACTTATTACTCGTTCCAAAAAAAATTTTAGTAACACTGGCATAAACTTTTATATATTCATATTTAAAATTGTTAAATTTAGATGAGTTATGGTTCTTTTTTATTGGCATATTCGTTTTGTCTTAAAAATCAAGTTCTCAACATTGTTAAATAGGATAATAAACCAATAAATCTTATTTTTTTTTGCAATGTAAGTCGTGTCAAATAGCCTTATACATTTCAATATTTTTGTCATAACATATTATTTACCCATTGTTCAACTTGTTTAGAAAAAAATCTTATTATATATATTTAACATACCTTGTCTTTTACTTATATTGTATCTGAAATTAGATAAAAAAATTGATTTTACTAAATGTTTTTTTTGATAAAAATATTGAAAAATTTTCTTGTAGGAACTATGCTTTATTTTACTCATCAAAATTGTGAAGTAATAAATATTTTAAAACGAGTACTTGATTTTATCAAGTAACAAATCAGATCAAGTAACTCGCAAATATTCATTTTTTTTCTCGAGTACTTGATGTAGCAATTACTTATTTTAAACAAGTTAAATTCAGGTCTTAAATACAAATAATTGAAAGAGTCAAAATGAATATTAAGCTTCCAAAAATTAGTAAGTACTTGGATTGCACCCACCCCTAGTAAGACTTCCTTCTAGGGAGTTGACAATGCGTTTTAGTGTGATTAACTTTGTAGAAAAAAAACACAATTATAATATTTTTAACAACTATCTTCAATACATTAAACTACATTTTTTCTCGAAGTGATTTGGTGATTAATCACCCCCATTGGTTTAGATACTTAAATGGATATCTAAACAAAAAAAAAATATTAATATTATAATAAAATATAATTATCTAATTGAATTAATTTTTGAAGGAAATCAAAACCAACTACACATCAACATAAGTGAATACATGAAAGTAGTATTAAGAGAGTATCTCAAAATATCATTGCAGAGATGTTTTTAACTTTTTCTCTTTTCTTTTTAAGAAATTATTGATATATACTGACTGAATTATATGGTTGGAAGTGCTCTATAATCTTCAACAAATTAGTTTTAATAATTCTAACGAACAATTGTTTTGTATATTCAATATAAATAGTTCTCGACATTAAATTATACTCCCTTTGTTTCATTATAAGTGTCACTTTAGGTTTTTGCACATGGATTAAGAAAACAATTAATTTTGCATATTTTCTATATAAAAAACACAATTACCTATACATCTAACCATATTTCAACCAATAGAAAAACAAACTGCAACATAAAATTAATAAATTTTGCATCGAAAATAAAAAACGACACTTATTTTGTAACAAATTTTTTTTTCTAAAACGACACTTATTATGAAACGGAAGGAGTATTGCTTTTTTACAAACGCACATAAGACAATAACACATGTCGAGAAATTTTTTAAAAACTACATTCTTTATGAAATGAGTATTAAATAAAGGAAAGACAATTTTTTGAGAGAAAAAAAGTCATAATAATAAGTACAAAAAAGAGTCATCACAAAATACAAATATCCCACTTGATGGTAGATATAAGGCTGCACAACGTAAATAAGTAAAATTTATTTGCATTGCAAATGTTTGTTTCCAAATATGAAGATGAAAAAACATATGTAATCTATTTAATAATTGTATTTAGTTTATTGTTGTTATAATCTGAACGCAGATCTGCATTAAACTGGTTGAAAAATAATAATGTGTTTTTAAACTATAAAAATAAGAATAAGAATAAGAATAAATGTTTATTGGTTTAAGATGTTTTTTTTTGTTCAAAAGTTTATAATGTTAGAAGCAACGTTCCAGAAATCGTTAAGCGGTAATTAGGTATTTTATAAACAATTAGCAACTAGGCAGATTATTTGAGATTTAGACGAGGCTTAGACGTTAACCAATAATTGGTTTATATTATATATATATATATATATATATATATATATATATATATAAAATATTATATTTTAAAAATAAAATATAAATTTATTGTGATAAATTATCAAAATTAGATATGTAAAAATAAAAAAAATATTAGATAAATTTGTAAATTTATGCTAATTAACATATATTTAAACTAATTTAAATTAATTTTAATCAATTTTAATAGATTTTGAATATTCTAAATTGATTTAAATTGTATAAATTGAATTTTATGAAAATCGTTTTAAATAGAATCGAATTGAGCAGTGGCATAGGCGCAACTTAGATTAATTTTCATAACCTTGATTAGAAGTAGGATAAAAAGCAAAAGAAAATCGTTGTTCAAAAAGAAAATGTTACAAAGAAAATTAGGGAAGCCTATTAATAACGTCCGATATCAAGGCCCATCATGTGTTTCCTCTCGAGGACACTTTATGGTAGGTATCAATATGTAGATTTTAGAGCATCCACAACAAATAAAGTCTCTCAGATGTGTTATATGTATAAACTAAATAAAAATTAAGATAGAGAGCACGAAAGTTTCTCACCGAAAATACTATCAAAAAAATTTGAGACCTTAATTCTACATTGTCAGTCACACAGAGGCTCGGTCCTGAAAGGAAGCTGTAGAAGCATGGACTTCCAGCCTTAAAATATATATTTCTGTTTCAGCCTATTTTTTCCAAAAGGTGCTTTAGTGTACTGGCATAAGTTGTACGTTACCACCTGAGTTTGAATGTCTAGGTTAGTCTCTAGCGGCCCTTTTGTTTTAATTAGCTTGTAGTCTCTTATAAATGAGGGCCGCTAAC
>CAJHQQ010003530.1:0-42167 GCA_905132885.1 Moricandia moricandioides
AATATATAGATTCAAATTCATGAAGTTGTCTTACACATTTAGGAAGAACTTCATAAATATAAAAATTATATATAAGAAGTCTAATTTCACGTTTAAGAATACATTCCTGTATTAGAGAAAATATTCATGACGATAACATAAATATTCATGAAGATCTTCCTAAAAAATATAAAAAAATTGAAGCAATAAATATATAATTTTATTATTTTTTATATTTATTTATATATTTAACAAATAGTTAACAAGATTAAAATAAGGGTGTTATTATCATTTAAAATTTTAATGAAATTTAATTTGGTCATTTTTATCTATGAGAATTGTTTAAGAAACAAATATAGAAAAGGCTATTTAGGATATTTTCCCCAAATATAAATATATTCCCTAATTAAAAAATCTATATTTTACTTTCATGTAAAACATATCAACTGGCATTTATTGATTTTCGTAAATTCATGGATTTTCATATAATTGCTGAATAATTATAAAATAATTAATGTTTATGCATTAATTCATTCATATCAATTTAAACTCATTAATGAATTGCTTTACTATTTATAATTGATTTTATTATTAATTATAAAAATGGTAGTTATTAAATTTAAAATTAAAAATAGAATATAAACGCTCAAGATTTTTAAAATGCAATGAAAATATATATATATATATATATATATATATATATATATATATATATATATATCTTGATTTTTATCTCTAAATTCTTATGTTGAAATTTAGAATGATTAAAGTCGTTAGTATTTGTAATGAATAATTATGTTTTTTATTATTTTGTTTTAAAATATCTTATTTTTACAACTATGACGCAAGTATAATATCTTTATAGCTTTCGTTCTTCTCATTCCGTCCAACTTGTCTTGGTTTTAGTTTTTATATATCCTATAGGTTATAGTTTACCATTTTTCAAAAACAAAAGATTATAGTTTACGATTTGCAGAGAATAACTTTTGTGATTCACTATTGTGACCAAACATTCCAAATCAAGCTCAACAACGGTCAGGATTGATTTCAACCTAAACCTACTTCATATTGAATCATGCATAAGCCTCCTCTCTCTCTCGCACCATTAGAGCTTCATCTTCATCATCGAGCCCTAAACCCTCTTTTCTCAAAACAACCAGCGTAATTTTTACTACAACCACCTCTTTGCTCTCCGATTCCCTACACCTCACTGCTAAACCCGCCACCGCAACTCCAATCTCCCCTCCTCCACCGTCATCCACAATTACTTCCGCCAATAAAACAGACCAAATCTCATCGCAAGAAGCAATGCTCGATAAGCATCTCGCCAACACTCAAAAGACTTGGAAGCTCTTCATTCTCTAATGAATAACTCGAATCAAAGAATCTCGACCAAGTGTTAGAATGAATAACACAAGTGTTCAGTATAATCAAAATAGAAAACTTTTTGTTTAGTATATTGCTTTTTGTGAGAAGCTCAGCAATGACGGCACATCAGCATATTATTTTCAAAGTGATGTGAAACTGCCACTGACAAATATAGTGCGAATGCATTAAAGCGAAATGATTATATTTTAATATATAGGGGATATACCCATCCAAACCCACCGTAAGTACAACAATCGATTTTACTGATTGAGACCAAACGTGGGATGTGGGGTAAATAGTAACAAAATTAAAAGTTATAGGGTGTCGAATGCAATAAAAAAAGCACAAAACCAATAGAAGAAAGTAAAAGAAGACGGGAGAGAGTGTATGGAACAATCAACCAACAACAAAGAAAAAGCACAAAAGGTTGGTTCGATTTGAGTATTGAGTTGAATCAAAAATTGGTCCTTTTCTCTCTTTTTAAAAAAAAGGTTTAGTTTTCTGATCTCAAGAGGGCGCTTTTACTGTTTGCCCCTAAAATTCTCCGTCCCTACCTATTTCGATCAGTTTTGTACGAAAAGAAAGAATCTTTTAGACTCGGGGGTCCTGTCCTTGTAAATCAAGTGTGTGTGTCCGTAAAACTGTGATCAGATCCGGTTAATAAGAGAGAGATAGATTCGCCATCTGGTTACTGTAATAAGGGCAGATAGATAGATAGATTACCCTTTCTTTTTGGTTTTGGAGTGATATGGGTAACGTGAACGCGAGAGAAGAAGCCAATAGTAACCACCACAACGACGCTGAGATTTGCTCTCATCCAGCTTCCGACGGTGCAGCCCCTGAGCTCATGGGTCATTCTCCTCCTCGTGCCACTCAATCTCCTCTCATGTTCGCTCCTCAGGTTCTGTTCTGTCCCCCTCAGATTCACTTTGAATAAAGATCTCAAAGTTTGTGTCTTTGTTTAGGTTCCGGTGCTTCCTCTGCAAAGACCAGATGAAATCCACATCCCAAACCCATCCTGGATGCAAACACCTTATGAAGAGGCTTCCAACGAGCAAGGCATCCCTACTATGATCACATGGTGCCATGGCGGAAACGAGATCTCTGTCGAGGGTTCATGGGACAATTGGAAGTCAAGGTTTTTCTTTTAGCTTTTAATTTTATTTGGCTTCTTTATTCATCTCACATCTCTCTCATTCTTGTTCTTGTTCTTGTTTTGGGATCAGAAGTCGGCTGCAGAGATCTGGGAAAGACTTTACCATAATGAAAGTGCTGCCTTCAGGTGTCTATGAGTACAGGTTCATTGTCGATGGACAGTGGAGGCATGCCCCTGAGCTCCCCTTGGCTCGTGATGATGCTGGTAACACTTTCAACCTTTTGGACCTCCAGGTAACCTTCCTTCTAGCTGGAGAAACAAAACCTTTACCTGAGTGAGAGACTACTGAGGTGTATAAGTAAGGTTGTAGTGAATGCCAAAGAGATCTATGTTAATTTATAGTTAAACCAAACCAGTGTTTGTAGTTCCTTTTCTGTTTTTGTCTGAGGACAGACTTAGATGCTTTGGTGTGTATGCAGGACTATGTTCCTGAAGACATTCAAAGCATATCTGGGTTTGAGCCTCCACAATCTCCAGAGGCTAGTTACAGCAACTTGCTTCTGGGAGCTGAGGACTACTCGAAAGAACCGCCTTTGGTTCCACCTCACCTACAGATGACTCTGCTGAACCTGCCGCCAGCCAACCCTGAGATTCCATCTCCGCTGCCGAGACCTCAGCATGTCATTCTCAATCATCTTTACATGCAGAAGGGCAAAAGTGGTCCTTCTGTGGTTGCGCTTGGTTCCACTAACCGCTTTCGAGCAAAGTATGTAACTGTGGTGCTCTACAAGTCCCTGCAGAGGTGAATCATATTTACATGCTCGTATCTTGTTTGGTGTTTAAAAGTTAACTCATGGAGGATACATGCGAAGAATAGTAATCACTAGCAAAGTATTCCCTCAATACGCGCGGATTTTGTTGTCGTTAAAGTTGTCAATAAGGTTTACCAGCAGAAGGAAGATGCAGTATTCAGTCAATGTCAGTGTTTTGTTTTCTCTCTTTTTTTTTTTACCATAATTTAGAAAAGACGAATGCAGGAACGACTTCACTTGTAAGGCCGTCAAATCTTCTTTTTGGTTTTGTTTTGTGGCTTTCAAGTTTCAGAACAGTTGTTACACCTGCTAGTCTTATATAATTCTTTGGCTTCCAAATCTTGCAAAGTCATGTGTGAAGATAGAAGAATATGCTTCTCTGTAACAAACAGATTATCATATGCTTCTCTGCAAGTTGAGTAACAAAGCATATGCAGATCACAAATATAATGGTGAATAGCAAAAGATGACATCAACGCAAAAACCTCAAATTAGTACTTCATTATCTCAAATTTCAATTCTAGAGCAGAGTTCACTGCATTCTGATGGCCACTATCTAGCAGTGGAAAAGGCTGTACAGAAAGAAGCAACATTAGAAAGAAGCAACATTAGCAAGAGAAATCGAAATTAATGGAGTTGGTGAATCTAGAAAACGGGACAGCTTTTGGCTGATTCCAGGAGCCGTGGGGGCAGGAAGGAAGAGGGCAGTGGTCTACTTTTGTGTCCGGCATTCTGTAGGACGAAGAACAATATCACCCACATGAATGCAGTCTCAGCATCCAGCGCTGCAGATAGTACATAATAGTTGTACTTAAGAGATATAGATACAAATTTCAAAAGCATATATGTTTATATAGGCACCACCACAATTAAAGAAACAGAGAGACAAATTTCAAAATTTTACTTAGAGTCCAATTGTTGGGGGTATAAGGTTCATCCTAATAATAAATAAAACACTAAATAATTAAGATATTTCTGCATCATTTTCTCCGGGTTGGAAAAGATTTGTCCTCGAATCTTGATCATAGTCTTTGAATCCAAAACATTTCCCAAGAAAAACTCTTCCTCGAATTTCAATAGCATTCTTATCATAAGAATAACACAAATATGCAAAAATTTCGCACATACCAAAATCTCCATAAATTTTCCAAAAACTTATCATGCACGATTTTTGCACGGATCTGATTGTATCTTGAATCTTTACAAATCCGTTTTTGCACAAAGTTTGCACGCATAAAATTATCAAAATTCTGAAGAAAATTTTCATCAGTTTTATTCCGCCCTAACTTTGCACAATAGAATTTTCAAAGGATCTCTCTTTGAAAACAAAGTCAATAACATGGACATTGTCTTCATATATGTCGTAGATCAGATCACCATAGATCTCTCGATAGATCTCATAGTTCTCTTCTCTCTCCACAAAGAGACTTTCGTCCTGAATAGGATAGATGTTCGCTCTCACCATGACATCCAGAATCGTCTTCGATTAAGAAATCAAAGAAACACAGCTCTGATACCAACTGATGTAGCGAATAATATGGTGAAGGTCGATCAAGGAACTTTAGGGTTCTTAGAGACATGTTCTTGGACCAATCAAGAGTTTCTTTCGATAGCTTCTTGAGACCAACTTCATGCTTGATGAATTTAATCAAATCAAACAAGGTATAAAGCAACAACTAGTTTATTGATTATCAAAGTCTACCTAAAACCATATGCCTAAGAGACTATTTATATGAAAACATAAAAGCTATGAAAACCCTAATTCTAATTAAAATAGGAAAACTATTAAAATAAAGATAATACAAATAATTGGTATTATCCTAATAATAAATGAAACACTAAATAATTAAGACGTTTATTCTAAATATCTTATCTGCATCAAAAGCCTCTTGCGTTTTTGTATTCCAAGTGAAATTGTTTGTTCTTAACAAATCAGTGAGTGGAAGTGCAATAGCTCCATAACCCTTTATGAAGCTCCTATAATACCCTGTGAGCCCCAAAATCCTCTCAAATCTTTCATTATTTTTGGAACTGGCCATGATTTCATTGCTCGATTTTCTGAGTATCCGTTGCCACACCTTCTGAAGAGATAATGTGGCCAAGGTAATCCACAAGAATCTGCCCAAACAAATATTTCCTCTTGCTGGCTAATAAGGTATTATCTTGAAGCACTTGAAGAACTTGAGTTAAGTGATCTATATGCCCCTTCTCTGAATTACTGTAAACCAAGATGTCGTCGAAGAATACTAAAACAAACTTCATGAGGAATGGTTTGAAGATATCGTTCATAAGAGCTTGGAACGTGGCCGACGCATTTGTGAGGCCAAATGACATCACTAAAAATTCATAGTGACCTTGTGTTCTAGTCTTCTCGATGTTTGCTTCATTTTTTCTTATTTGGTGATAACCGGAGTGAAGATCCATCCTAGAAAACATTTTAGCTCCACTAAGCTCGTCTAGTAATTGATCAATCACTGGTATCATAAACTTATCAGCCATCGTTGCCTTATTCAATGCACGGTAATCAATATAGAATATCTACTCCCATGTCTTCTTCTTGAGCAACAATACTGTCAAAAGGACTTCTACTCTTCCTGATTATACCTACTAGTAACATGTCCTTGACCATATTCTCAATTTTTTTCATGTGAGATTGCGGATACATGTAGGGTCTTACTGCAACAGTACATAATTCCTCCACTGATCAGATTGCATGATCAAATCTCCTTCTTGGAGGTAAATCTTAGTGGCTCTCTGAACACTAGCGAGAATATACCCACAACTTCTGCAATTTGGTGAGGAATTGTGACGTTACTAACCATCTCTGTTTTCAACAATTGTCTTTCCTTCTCCCCATGTATCCGCCCATTTAATGCTTGAATCTGACCCAAGTAATTGTGCAAGTGAGGATCTCCATGTATTGTAACCCTACCTGCCTTGGTCTGGAATGAAAATTCATATTGTTCCCAATCGACTTCACATTTTCACAAATTCTCAACCATTGTACCCCGAGTTTTATGTCAGCACATAATGGTTCCAATATAACAAATTTTGTTGTAGTTGCATTGATTTATAGATCTCTGAACCACTCACTGTAATCCATGTTCTTACCAAAACAATCATGTATCCTGAAGGTGTAGTTTCAAGATGAGCTCGTTGTGCTGTTGATGGAGATATGAAGTGATGAATTGCGCCACCATCAGTCATAACTAGCACATTCAGTTTACCCAATCTTCCTTCCAGTTTAGTTGTTGTTGGAGATGACCACCCCATGAAGGAATGTAATGAGAGCTCTATCATCTCGGTTATATTGTCTTAAATATGATCCACCGCGTCTTGAAAATCATCATCCGGCAGTTCCATTTCTACTCCTTGTGACACAATGAACACTTAAAGTTTTTTTTTGTTCCTGCAAACATGATTCTTTGACCACCTATCTAGACACTTGAAACACAAACCATTCTTCTTCTTATAATTGTACTTTGCATCTGATAGTTTTAGTTGCCCTTGTTCTTGTCCTTGCGATTCCTGGTTTATCCAATGACTTAGGCCCTGATTCTTTTATATGAGGTTTGGTCTTCCAGTTTGATTACCACCCATTTGAACTGTTCTAACTACTGACGGTTTCCTCTCAGCTCTTGCTGCTTCTGATTAGTAAACATGCGACAAAGTTCATTGGCCCTCATCATGTTAACAACTGTGGTATGTTCTGGTAAAGTCTTTGGTTCCTTCATTCTTATTACTTCTTTCATTTCTTTCCTTAATCCATTGAATAAAAAATTGATCAAATGTTCCTCTGTCACACACACTTGTGATGCCAAGTCCTGAAATTCTCTTACATATTCAGCTGCAGAACATGTTTGTTGTATCCCAAACAGACGTTTTCCGAGTGTCTTTCATATAATTCAACAAACATTGACAACATCCTTCGTTTAAAATCGCTCTAATCATAGAAAGGTCTATGCTCAAACTGATAGTTATACCAGCTCTGAGCATCTTCTTCTAAAACTGATTGAAACAAGATCCATTTGAGCTTCCGGATTATACTTCGTCACACGAAAAATATCTCTCCATTCTCGCAATCCATCTATACGGATTATAACCGCTGATCAGCATTTCTACTTTCCACAAAAAAGTATCTCTATTTTCATCTTGAAGATCTATATACCGATAACATAGCTCGAGATCCTCATGTATCAGTCCGAGGATGAAGGAGGTACTTGAGATTTGGTTGGAAAAGTTTGATGTTTATCAGAGTTCTTCAAATGTAATCAACTCCTTCCACTTGTGTAAAGCCTTTATCTACGAGTCTAGCCTTATACCTCGGTTGATTCCCTCTTTATACTTGTAGTTCCACTTAGAACCAACCCCTCTCTGTTTCTGGGGTCGATCAAAAATATCTCAGGCCTTGTTCTTGTCCAAAGACGTTTTTTATTCCCCACAGGTCCCTTCCATTTGTCCCAATCTTTGCTAACTCTGGCCTCTGCAACTGATTTTGGTTCTGTAACCTGAATGTCAGCTGCACTACTTAGGGCGTACGCTACAAAATCATCACTTTCAAAGATAGTTGGGAGCTTCGAAGTTCTTCTTACTCTGTCTCGAGATAGCATATAATCCTAAAGACTCTCACAAGAACTTGACCCTTCCTGATATTTTGTTTCCTGATCAGACTCAGACTCTGAACTGTCACTTGACTCATAAAATGAAGAAGAAACTCCACCTCCATGAGTATTGACCTTTGAAGGACCTTTTATCAACTCTAAACTGAAAGTAACCTTCTTCTTACCTTTTGCTTTTTCCTCCTTCGTTTTCCAATAGAAATTTTATTCATCAAAGACCACATTTCTGTTGATTGTTGATTTTCCTGACTTCAGAAGCCATACTTGATATCCTTTAGTCCCTTGTGTATATCCCATGAAGATCCCTTTAATAGTTCTAGGACTCATCTTATCTTGAACTGTATGCACATAATCCACACAACCAATTCTTCTTAGATGACCATACTCCACCTTAACGCCTGACCACACTTCTCCTTGTATCTTGAACTTAATAGACGCACTAGGAGTTCTATATATCAAATAAACCGCATTAGAGGCTGTCTCAGCCCAAAAATTCTTTTTCAATCCTGACTCAGCAAACATACACCTTATTTTGTCAACAGTGGTTCTATTCATTCTTTCTGGCAGACCATTTTGTTGCGGAGTATAGACATACGTTTTGTGCCTTTTGATACCTGACTCCTTGCACAATTTATCCATCAACGTATTGTAGAATTCCAAACCATTATCAGTGCGTAAGCACTTGATCTTCTTGCCTGTTTGATTTTCAATCAAAGTCTTCCATTCAACTATGTTTCCATAAACCTCATATTTTCTTCTTAAGAACCTTATCCAAATCTTCTTTGAATAATCATCTATCAATTTTAAGAAGTATTTGCAACCAGATAGGCTTTTCTCATTTTCCGGAGATCCCCAAAGATTTGAGTGCACATAGTCTATAATTTCTTTTGAGTTGTCTTTAGCAAACAGAAACGGCTGACGATGAGCTTTCCCTAGAACATATTCTTCACAGAAATCCAGAGTATGAACTTCCTTTGTATCAAGATATCCACCTTTAACAAACACATTTCATGTTCTTCAAACTCATATGACCAAGTCTTGAATGCCATCGATTTGTCATATTAACTTGTGCTCTAACAACTCCTACTTATGCGTTTGCAACAACTCCGTGAGATAATACAATCTATCCTTGTAATATCCTGACAATACTTTCTTTCCCTGTTTAAAGAATGTGACCTTATAATAACTTTCCTCGTAGTTGCAACTATGTTTATTGATTCTACCATAAGATATTAGATTCCTCCCCATTGTAGGCATATACCCAACCTCTGTTAGAACAACAGTAGACTAGTCAGAATTCACAATCTTTAATTTTCCAATACCTTTAACCTCACTGGACGAATTGTTCCCCATGAGAACTTTGCCACCTTCTAGTTTCTCAAGATCAAACATAACGTGTTTATTTGGAGTTACGTGAAAAGTACATCCTGAATTCAGCACCCACTCATCCTTAGTCGCTTGAATGCAAGCAGCAAGTATCATAGGATGTTCCTTCTCTTAAGCAACGTTAGCTGTCTCATAGGGCTTTTATCCCTTCTATTTGGACAATAACGCTTGAAGTGTCCTTCCTTATCACATATCCAACATTCTTTGAACTTAGTGGGATACTTGGTCCTTGACTTGGACCTGAACTCTTTACTCTTTGGACGAAACTTTCCTTGACCTCCTCCATGTTTCTCTGAGACCTACAACATTGGACCTCAGCTTTTCGGTTAAGCCTTTTTCCCTTAACCAGCTTCCTTGGCATATGCTGAAGTGGTTATTTCTTTACTGTCAAAGTCTCTTTGACATTTCCATAAGTGTGGACCAGTGAGTCATACTGTGGAGGAAGACCAGTTAATAACTGAATTTCATGATCCTCATCTGAGACATGGATGTTCAAACTTGCAAGGTCATCAACTAGCTTTAGAAAATAGTTTATATTTTCTTCAATATTCTTGCTCTCCACCAATTTATAACTCTCAAAACTCTACTTCAAATATATTCGGTTCGGTAGAGACTTGGTTTGATAGTGACCCTCTAGAGCTTTCCCTACTCCTAAAGCAGTTGTTTCTTTCATGATCTTTCTTAAAACCATATTTGTTAGGCTTGAACATATTAAGTTCCTTGCTCAAGTGTCCTTTTCCTTGTACATATGATCTTTCTTGGCTTCAGCATTAGAATAGGAATAGAGGCTTCTTTTTCCTTAGTATCCTTTACCACTTCTTCATTTAGAAAATATCTGAGACCATGTAGCTCAAGCTGCATAAGCATCTTAAACTTCCACATTCCGAAATCACCAGAACCATCAAACTTTTCTATCTCGAACCTAGCATGAACAGACTTCATCGAGATCAATCAACAACTAAACTCAAAGCTGTAATCTCAACGAAATATCAGATCCACCTCCTGATACCTCAGAACCAATACCGATCAAACCGTGTTCTCTAAACCGAGAACCTGGCTCTAATACCACTTGTTAAGAATTGGAACTAGGTTCTTCAACTGTTCTTGATAAGGTTTTGATTCGATACTTTAGCTAGTGTAACTAAACGCTAAAGCAAAACTAAGAACACCAGATTTTGTTCACCCAGTATTCGTTTCCTAATGACTAGAGAGAGAAGCAAACTCTCATGCTTTCACTATGATCAATCGTGATACAACAATGAAATGGAGATCATCTTGTTTAATGCAGGTACTACAAAGACGTTCACTAGGCGTTAACCAGAGAGAATTACCACAACGACTACGACGAGGATGATTCTCTATCAGCCTCGGAATCTTCCGATGACGAGGATCTGAAGTTCTGAACCGGAGAAGGCTCAGTGATCTCAAGAACTTGGAATCGCCACTGGACCTCTCTATCTTAGTCTCTGTTTCTCCTTCCTCTGTGTAATTCTCTCTCTCTACTGTGTAACTCTCTCTCTCTCTCTAAGAGCTACAGAAGATGATGATCCGTCCGTTACAGCCGTTAGGCTCTGTTTTGTAACAAACTATGGGTCCCACCGACCCAAAAAACTTTGCTCGAATAAACCTGAGCCCATTTGAGTATTTTTTTTCTTCTAAGAAGAGGTTAACGGCCCAATAGGCCCAATTGAGCTTAAACCACTCGACACGAAAACAACAACACTTCACAGAAGTAGAAAGCGATAAAAATTCTTTGAAAAAAGAGGAATACAGTTAATAAAAACTGTAATTTTAGTGCTTGTTTTGTTTTTAGTCTCTTTTGGTTTCGTGGAGTTTCAAAGATTTCTTTTTTTTGTGAGTTTCGTTGGAAAGCTTAAAAAGTTTTGTAATTTATGAAACTTCCTAACTTTTTAATGCTTTGTAGCTACATGATCTTGATCATAGAGTCACAATGGTTTCAGCACTTATTATTACAACTTTGACATAATTACGGATATGATATCTTTAACAACTCAATTATTTTTGTTATCATAAATTCATGGGTATTTTATTTGTATTGCTCTTGATATCCTAAAATAAAGTTTTAGATTGTTAGTTTCTTATATATTCTGTTTTCTCTTCTGTTTGAGTCTCTTAGATTATGATTTAGCTTCATGATGCAATCGAATAGATAGGTATTGATCATATTTTATCCAACAACAATGGTACATCTCCTCAAATTGTAGATGAAAAGTTCAGCGAGAGACACTGAGAATGGTGATAACTATAATAAAAAATGATGTTGGTTCACATCTTCCTCCTTCAGCAACAGCTCCTTTGATAGTGTCATTGATGGTAATTAGAAATTATAGGTGAAACAAAAATATTATATAAATATATAACATGTTAGTCGCATTGACTAGTGTTTGAGGTCCAAGGCTAAGAACTGCTATTGTAACACCCTGGGACCGTTATAGGTATAGGTCGAACCATCTGCCAACAATCAAACAAGAACATGACCGATAGACCAACCCACACCTAGTGCTCCGGAAGCGTTACATGTGAGCTAGGGAAAATCTGGTCAATGTCACAAAACTTAATCTGCAACCTAGATCAATTCATCCACTAACACGTCCCGCTAAATCAAGGCCTAACGTTTACAACCCGTACCATGAGTTAATGGTTCCGTTAGATCGAGGTTTAAAGATTTTCAACCCGTACCAAGACCTAACATTGTGTTTAGACAAGACAAGTATATTTTCGATAGAACCATTGTAAGGAATATAAAACATCACTTTTATTAAATATTATAAATATTCGTTACAAGTAAAAGATTGTAGATGGACCGAGGCCTAGTGCCACTACTGAGTCAAAATAATTTAAGCAAGTACCGTTTTACAAAAGGAAAGACAAAAGTACTTCTGATACTCATAATTTCCAGCTTCCACACTACTCGGTCTCCCACTAAGGTTTCCTGCAACGATAGGTGAGTTTAGTGAGTAACCTAATTTCACTCACTGAGCCAGGACCCCAACTAACAAATACAACCCCTCGCCATTCCAATTCCAAACA
The DNA here is from genome assembly GCA_905132885.1 of Moricandia moricandioides. Taxonomy (NCBI): domain Eukaryota; kingdom Viridiplantae; phylum Streptophyta; class Magnoliopsida; order Brassicales; family Brassicaceae; genus Moricandia; species Moricandia moricandioides. The sequence goes on from CAJHQQ010003530.1 coordinate 12,312, forward strand.
ATCTAAAGCTAGAGATTCACCTAATAATAGCATAACAATAATAATCATCACTCGAGAATTTCTCCGTGGAAACCTGAGTGACTCAACATAATCATAAACAAGATAAGCAGAGGATCATAATAAACCATTAGCATAATAAAAGGATATATGCTAAGACTCACTACACCTACACACTATACTATACATCCTCACGCGAGCTATCTCAACAAAGGAACACCTAAATCGCAGCCACCACGGGCTAGAACAACATAACTAACATGTAATCCCAATAAGGTGTCACATGACGGAGCATTCTTTCTAGCAACCTATCCGTATGGAGCATGCTTTTAGAAACCTCTCAGCCCAGCTACGTAGGGACATACTCTAGAAACCTTCCTTGACGCAAACTAACACGCAACACCCACCAAGGATACCATATGACGGAGCATGCTTTCTAGCAACCTCCACGTACAGAGAATACTTTCTAGCGATCTCCCCGTACAGAGCATGCTTTATGAAACCTCTCTACTAAGCCGCTTAGGGACATGCTTACGTAACTTTCCTTGTCGCGTAACACCCTATACAGAAGCCTAGCATTGCTGATCAGTCAAGTTATCGACAAAACTCAATATTAACTACTACTACCAGTAATCCGGCCTATATAGACTAGGACCCTTTGTACGACACTAACTAGGAATTCAGCCTATATTGCCTAGATCCCTTCGTACTAACTCAACCATCATGACACATACTAGAAATTTGGTCTATATGACCTAAATTCCATAGTACTAACATCTAATCAACTACACAACAACATCATCTCAATCTCTGCATGCAAACAGATAATAACTCAATAGCAATAATCATTTAAAATACACTCATTTGTTTATATTTACAATTAAAAAAAACTTTATCCATATATTTTTATTTTATTTTATATTTATATTTTATGATTATATATTTTTATATTTTATCTTTCAAAAGTTCTATAAAAATACATAATTTTTAGAAAATTAATAAAATTATAATAATATAAAAACATATATATATATATATATCCAAATTAAATAAACCTAGGTCTTTATTTATAAAATGATAAATTTTGATATAAAATAAATAAATTTATTTATTTATTTATTATAAAATAAAAAACTTCAAATAACTAGAGAGTAAATGAAAAACATATACAATATCATGAACCAATAATCTTGTGGCATGTTGTTAATGTGAACCCATCTTTTAAGTTTCAACTAAGTGAAAAGATTCAACTAGAAGTAATCCACGTAACTTTCAGCTTTTTTTCAACACCCTTATTAGAACCATTCAACAGTTCAAAATAATATATATGTTTTTGGTTTTTTACATTTTTTAATAAAACACATTAAAACTTAATTAAACACATTAAAACTTAATTAATAATACATAGTTTTTTGTAATTTTATATTTCATATTTCTAAATCAATAAAACTTTAAGAAATGCAATTAATATTTTTAAAGTCACAATTTTCCACTATTAATTGACAAAAACTACATATAAAAGATACATCATTTTGGAAAAAAAAATTCTAAATATATATATTTTTGTAACATAGAGAGTATGATCTAACACAAAACGTAACTTTTGTCTGACATGGCATAACTCAGGCGAGGCCTATTTACTCCATACGGACATCACTAGCGGACAAGAGGGTAACATTCTTTGGTGCTTTTAACCGATCACCTAAATAAGAAATTTTTTGCATTGGTCCTAATTATCTTTGCTTTCATGGGGTTTTAGCGAAATAACCCTTGATTTATTTAATATTAACAAGAGAAAATCTTTCCAATAGACATTTTTAAAAGTTTATTACAAAAATATATTCAAAGAAAAAATGACCAAACTTTTTTATTTAGAAAAAAATTCAATTTTACCACAAATTTGATATCACTTTTCAAATTTACTTTAAATGAATGACTATTTAAAAAATACCCTAAATTTATGATGAAAATAGAATAAATTATTTTTTCTAAATATGTATAAAACATTTAGAAACCCAACCCCACCATTTTAAATAGGAATAGATATTTACGATATCCGAACATGACCAAGAAAATCAAAACCGAAGTAGTAAAATACCCGAATGCCGAATGGGTATTGAACTAAAAGAGACTGGATATCTTAACCCGGTCAGGTAATATCCAAACCCGAATGAATATCCAAAGATAACCGAACATATGAATACTTGACCCTGTATTTCTAGTTTACTTCTCTAATTTATTCAAAATATTTATATTGATTTTTCACTTGGCTCCAAAATCAGATAATATACATATAATTATGGAAAAAAAATCATTTCTACTCACTTAAAATACATATCAAGCTCTTATTTTTTACATTAACAAAAGTCGCATCCAAAAGTTTAGATAACAACTAAATCAATGTCTTTTTATTTTTGAAATTTTATTTTCAAACCAATCAATAGTTTAATCTATTAAAAAATAGAAAATTAGTAAAGTTAAAAGTATTTATTAAATACAAAAACTTAAACAATGAAAAATTTAATTATTTTTCCTTAAAAATCTAAATATCCAAACCCGATCCGAAATAACTAAATCTGAACTTAAAATACTGAAACCGATCCGAAATATAGAAATATCCGAACAGGTTTTATACCTCTATATCGAAATACCCAAAAATCTGAAATATCCGATCTGAACGGATATCCGGACGCCAGCCCTTACCTTTAACACTAAACCCTAAACAATAATCACTAAAGTGGAAACCCAAATGTTAATAGATTTTTGATTGAGAGTATTTTTGAAAAATGGTACTTAACTTGGGTATTCTTAGCGATTTCTCTTTTGTTTTGAAAATTTTAATAATTTTTAAATTTTAAACCTCACTTCCGAAACTCCACCCCATAACTCTAAGCCCTAAGTTTAGATTAGTTCTATCTTACGGTATTCCCCTATCAAGAATTACTTTATATTATCACTACATCTAAATATTTTTATTTCTATCTATTAATATTCTGATTGTACTTAGAACTAATTACTTATATATAATGTTAAAATTATTATTAAGTTATTAGTTTTGGAATATTGATAATGGTTAAATGATTATATGACAATTTTAAATCTTGTTATTACCTACAAAAACAGGATGATTCACAACATTAAAGTAAATGTTAAGATGTTAATGACAATATGGTCAAAAATTTGAGAATTAATTTACATATATATATATATATATATTAAAATCAAATATAACCTTTGAGTTTCAACAACTCAAAAGGCTGTTTTTGTTATAATTATATTAGATTATATCGTTTTGTTTTGTAAGTTTTTATATATATATAAAAAATTTTTGTTAAGTATTGTAAATTTGTTACAATTACAATATATATATATATATATATTGTAATTGTAACAAATTTACATATGTAAAATAAGAAACAAGAGAAGATTCATACCAAAAGAAAGGGAAGGATATTATTATTTTTCAGAATGGGCATTTTGATCACAACGCATTACATCTCTTTATATAGGCAAATTTATAGATAAATATTAATGTGATCATTAATGAAATGGGCTCCATTTTCATTCTTTCACATTACCTTCTTGAGTTTCATAAAACTTTCCCTTGGAGACCATTACATTTTATGTCTTTTATCGTGCATCTTCAATTGCCTCGTTAAAAATCTTTTTTAGAAAACCTAGTGGGAAAAACCATAGTAAGGTCAAAAGAGTACAACTCAAAAGCTCCCTCTCGAGTAGAAGGCCATTACATGTCTTGTTGATGGCACATTCCAATGTTGTAAACATGTTTTATGAATGTCGTAGTGGGTAATGACTTCGCAAAGAGATCCGCGACATTATCACAAGATCGAACATATCTCACTTTAATTTCTTTATTCTTTCAAGTTCTTGGGTATATGAGAAGAAGTTCGGTGGAATATTTTTAGTTATGTCATTTTTGACATACCCTTCCTTTGTTTGAGTGACACATGTGACATTATCTTCATATAAGATGGTCGGCTTTGAATTTACGTTGATCCCACTACTTGAAAGGATGTGTTGACTTATTGATTTGAGCCAAACACATTCTCTACTTGCTTCGTGGAGAGAAATTATTTCAGCATGGTTTGAAGAAGTGGCTCCAAGTGTTTGTTTTTGAGATCGCCATGATATAGCAGTTCCTCCAAATGTGAATATGCACCCAGTTTTTGAACAAGATTTATGGGGATCAGACAAATATCATGCATCTGCAAAGCCAACCATTTCTTTCTTGATTCGTTAGGATAAAATAATCCTAAATCAATCATTCCTTGAAGATATCTCATTCCAATGTATTTGCGTAGGAGATGGGCTGAATCTTGCCAAAAGATTAACAGCGAACGATATGTCATGTCGAGTACAGTTTTCAAGATACATAAGCGCTACTATTGCACTTAGATATGGCACTTCAGGACCAAGTATCTCCTCATTTTTTCATGTGGTCGAAAAGGATCATTTTCAACATTCAGTGATCTAACGATCATAAGAGTACTTAGTGGAGTTGCTTTGTCCATCTTGAATCATTTCAACACTCTTTTCATATATGTAGACTGGTGTACAAATATACCCTTACAGGAATGCTCAATTTGTAGACCAAGACAATATTTTGTTTGTCCAAGATCTTTCATCTCAAATTCTCCTTTTATATAATCGGATGCCTTTTGTATTTGTTATTGATTCCCGATAATATTTAAATCATCAACATATACGTCAATAATAGCAAATCCAAAGGACGTTTTTTTGATGAAAACACATGGGCATATAAGACTATTTACATATTTTCTTTAGTTACATGTTCACTAAGACGATTATATCACATGCGTCCAGATTGCTTTAAGCCATATAATGATCTTTGTAATTTTATTGCACATAACTCTATAGGCTTAGAACTTAATAGTTCTGGCATCTTAAATCCTTCGGGATTCTCATATAAATATCAGTGTCCAAGAATCCATATAAATATGTTGTAACAACATCCATTGGACGCATCTCTAGATTTTGATTAGCCGCAAGACTCATCAAAAATTTAAATGTGATCGCATCCATAACATGAGAATATGGTTCTTCATAATCGATTCCAGGTCTTTGAGAAAATCCTTGAGCTACAAGACGATTCTTATATCTCATAACCTCGTTCTTCCCATTTCGTTTCCGAAAGTAGACCCATTTGTACCCAACTGGTTTCACATCTTCAGATGTGATTATAATAGGCCCAAATACTTCTCATTTGTTAAGCGAATTAAGTTCGACTTGTATTGCATTTTTCCATTTTGTCTAGTCATGTCTCTTTTGACAGTCAGAGATAGATTTTGGTCTTGATCATCACTCTCTTCATTTACTTCCTTTGAAAAAAGTACAAGAAAATATCATCAACACCATTCACTTTGTTTTGGTTCCATATTTTCTGTTATGAACATAATTAATATAAATCTCATGATATTCTTCATAATCATGATGTTCAACACTATCATCATCCTTATGGTTCATTTCTTCCAACTTTTCTGTTATATTGGAAGGATTTTGCTTTTCCATCTCCTTTCGTTTTCTAGGAATCTTATATTTAGAACCAACAGGTCTACCATGCTTCAAGTGTATTTTAGACTCTCGTGTATTATCATCTACTCCACGTTCATGTGGATTTCTATACGAGCAGGAGAATTTGCAGCCAATATATGTGATTTTGTTACTGTTTTAGTGTTCGCAAAAGCATAAGGTAGTTGATTTGCAATGCTTTGAAAATGCATAATTCGACGGACCTCTAATTCCGATTGTTTAGTAGGAGGATCAAGGTGTAGCAAAGATGGTACACACCACTTGATATCTTTTCCTATTTTTTTTATTTTCTCCCCCTAGAACTAGGAATACCTTTTCATTAAAGTGACAATCGAAAAAACGTGACGTAAATACGTCACATGTTTGTGGTTCTAGGTATCGTATAATTGATGGAACATCACAGCCAACATATATCCCTAATATCCTTTGAGGTCCCATCTTTGTAAGTTTGGGAGGTGCAATTGGCACATATACAACGCAACCAAAAATCTTTAGATGAGAAATATTTGATTCTCGTCCAAATGCTAACTGTATTGAGGAGTATTTGTGATATGCACTTAGTCTCACCCGAATCAGTGCTTCTGCATGCACAATAGCATGTCCCCAACAAAGGTTGGGAGTTTTGATGTCATGATCAATGGTCTTGCAATCAGTTGTAGACGTTTAATTAATGATTTAGCCAAACCATTGTGTATGATCATGAGAAACTAGATGTTCCACATTAATACCAATTACCATACAATAATCATTAAATGTTTGAGAAGTAAATTCACCAGTGTTGTCCAGTCTAACACTTTTTATTGGATAATCGGGAAATTGAGATCTTAGTTTGATTATCTGAGATAAAAATCTTGCAAATTTCACATTTTGAGAGGACAATATACAAACGTGTAACCACCTACTCGACACGTCGATAATTACCATAAAATAATAAAATTTCTACAAGGTGGATGTATAGGTCCACAAATATCGTCTTGAATTCGTTCAAGGAACTTTGGTAACTCCTCATTTATTTTGGTTGGCGATGATCTTATAATCAATTTTCCTAGTGAACACGCAGCACATGTTATTTTATTCCCCTGATAAACTTTTTGGGGTTTTAGTGAATGACCATGTGAGTTCTCGATGATTTTTTGCATCATTGTGGTGCCTGAAAGACCAAGGCGATCATGCCATAGTGTAAAGTCATCAGAATTGTCCTTAATCACCAAATCTGATTCGATGGCACTTATATATGTATGATGCAAACCAGAAGAGAGTTTTGGTAGTTTTTCCAACACTTTTTGTTTTCTCGATTTCTCAAGAGTAATATACATATATTTCTTTTCATTCTCAGCTGCAGATTGAGTATCAAATCCTTGAAGATATATGTCTTTAAAACTCAATAAATTCTCTTTATAATTTGGAGAAAATAATACGTTATTTATCGAGAATTTTGTCCCATTAGGTGCATGAAATTGACTTTACCAATCCCTTCAATCAAGTCTGCAGGACCCAATATTGTATTAGCTGTGATATTTTCGGTTTTAGTTCAGGAAAATATTTTATGTGTTTCAGGATAGTATGTGTTGTCCCACTATCTGGTATACAAATATCTCTAGCATTGATCTTGGTTGATGCTTCATTTGTAACGACCATTTCTGAGACAAACAAAAGAGTTAACAGAATTAAGATAACATTATTCATAAAATACTATTCATCATCAAACACACAATAATTATACATAAATAGACAAAAAGCACACAATAATTATACACTAATCTTCCATAGGAAACAATTATTTATGGTATAATTGTGGAATTTCAAGAGTCACATGATGGGCACTTAAGCTTTCGTGATAGCGGTCTCCTCGAAATCATTAACAAAGTCAGACGCATCGAGGTGCGTTGTACCCTCAGAATGTTTCGTAAATTTTACCTCTTTTCCTTTCTATTTGACAGACTCTTTGTATAAAGCACAAAGATGTGAAGGGGTGCGACATACACGAGACCAATGTCCCTTAATACCACATCTGAAACAAGCTTCTTCTCGCTTCTGGGAGGTACTTCCTTGGTGTTCTTTTCATTTAGGAGATTGCTCAGAGAGGACCCACTAAAATGATTTACTATCTTGTGGATTGTATTTTCTTCCACGTCCAAGATAGTTTTGACGAGCACGACCCGGAAAAAACTTGTTTTCTTTCACCGGTTTCTTTGCATCTAATGCGTTTGCTTCTGGAAACGCTTTGGAACCAGTTGGACGAGTCATGTGATTATTGATGAGAAGCTCGTTGTTCTTTTCTACTATGAGAAGCGCCACAATCAAATCTGAAAATTTGGTATATCCCCGCAACCTATAATGTTGTTGCAAGGTGATGTGGCTTTCGTAGAATGTGGTGTATGTCTTTTCATGCATTTGGGATTCGATGATCATTCATCACAATATCTCAATTTAGCCACAATTCCTAACACAACAGAATTGTAATTCATCACTTTGTCAAAATCTTGGAATCTCAGACTCTGCCATTCATCTTGAGCAAGTGGAAGTGTTATGTCTTTCTTATGATCGAAAAGATCTTTCAGGGACTTTCATAGCTCTTTAGGATCTCTCATGTTGGCATAGTTATAAATAATACTTTCATCAAGGTGTCTTCTAAGGATTAGAAGATCACCAATTTATCATTTTCTTGAGGCCTTGAGTATTATTCTCTTTAACAGTTTTAGATAAACCAAGAGATTCAAGATGAATTTCGACCTCGGTAACCAAAGAAATGTAGTTGGTGTCGGTGATGTCTAGAGCGGGAAATTGGAGCTTCTCGATGTTTGCCATTGGATTTCTAAAATCAAATAATAATAAATACATAATTAGAAATATTATTTCATTAAAATAATTGAGGTGCAGGGATAAGTAGTGTCATTACAAGGAATACAAATGCATAAAACATCAAAAAGAAAATAAACACATTTTCTTTGGGAGAGAATTCCCCAACGAGTAAACCATAGAAAGCAATTGATAAAATGTTAATTACAAAAATTAACAACGGATTAAACATTTTTTTAGCGAAAATGAATGTTTTGTAGAATATAATTTTGGAGAGATTTTAAATGAAATGAATGAGTGGTAAGTGTATTTACAGGTTTTAAAAACACTATTCATTAGCCGTTTGGAAAGTAAATTTTTTTTTATGACCGTTGGAAGTAAAAACATAAATTAAAATGAATCTGAGGTTATTTGCAAGAAATTATATTTTTATCAGTTTAAACAAATAGATTTAAATATAGGTGCCTCTTTAAAATATATTTAGTTATACATGGTGATAAAATTATTTGTATCAAATTGGAAAGTAAATAAACAAGTTTATCCATTGAAAGTAAAGAAACAAAGATGATGAATCAACCCTGATAGTAATGATAAATTATAATAACAAATTAGTCTATCATAAACAATAAATTAAATGTTTAGGCGGTATACCAGCCATTATGGTGCCTTAAGCAATCATTATAAAATTAACAATAAAATCGGGACGGCAGTGCCATACTCCGGTAATCATAAACGTAACAAATAGAAATGGAAGTCTCACTCCGAACACAATAATCAAAATATTTAATAATAGAGAGATCGTGCTGATAACGTGTTATGATTATGTTAGATTATATCTTTTTGTTTTGTAAGTTTACATATGTAAACATATATAATATTTAATAATAGAGAGATTGTTTTGTATGTTTACATATATGAATGTAAAATCCATTCAGGAAGAAACAAGAGAAGAATCATACCAAAAGAAAGGAAATGATATTATTATTGTTCAGAATGGGTATTTTGATCAAAAAGCATTACATCTCTTTATATAGGCAAATTTATATACATATATTGCGGTAATCATTAATGAAATGGGCTCCATTTTCATTCTTACTTTCATGACTTTCATAACAGTTTTCAATTTTTCTTATTTCTGTTTATGCGTCTCTTCTTCTTCTTCCCTTTGATAAGGCACAGTTCGTTTGTTGGGTATAATTGTTATAAACTTATAGTTCTTCTTTTGTGTGCATCATTCTTTTTGTTTGAATGGATTTTACAAATCATGAGAAAGAAGAAAGAGTGAGAAAAAGGTTTGTTTAATTCTTTATTGATGGAGCAGCTTGTTAACTTCATCATTCGACCTCCAAGATGAAGTATCTCTTCCATTTCTCACAACAAACTTTCTTATAATGAAAATTTCTCTTTTGAAATTCTAGAATTAAAGCGTTTAGCATTGGTGATTAGAAACTCTCTTTTTTTTGGTTGAAGCATATAAGATTAAGCCTCTTTTTCCAGTTTTATTACAGTTTACTACTTTCATCTACATTTCTATATACTTACAGAGCTGAATATTATCCATAACAGGAATTCTTGCTGAAAGGGAAATAGTATTAGATTGCCATGACTGAATCAACCTCACTGCGTCTTAAGCTTTCCCTCCGATAGAGTGGTCCCTCACACCTGCCCGCAACGAAGACAGCCGCATGTAGCGTCTCCCGAACACAGATAGCTTGTCTGTAAAATCAAAGACTCAAGACTGTAGACAAAAAAACATTTGAAAATGTAAGAACGTTTGATGCTATTACTATTAGCAGAAGACGTATCAGACCACATGATAACACAACAGGGGAGCGACCATGAAATATGCCAAGCTCTTGAAACTAACATAGTTCTTTAAATATCACATACATAAGTAAAGATGATAAGTGTTATACAAAGAGTAGTTCAGTTTATGCAAAGCTTGGCTCATCAATCCGGCTTGGATAGCCATATGAGAATCATCCAATAAGATGAGATATAAGTAGGTTTTCTGTATTTACACAGATTACCCTAGCAAGTGAGGGGTCAAGAGCATGATCAGCATGTACTAGCACACAAGTTCTTGTACGCAAAGATATTTTTGGAAAATTCAAACCTTTCAAATCCAATATGGTACAATAAAGAACATAGTCGAAGAGTTAAAGAAACATACAAACCTCCTTGTTTCTATAATTCAGCCCGTTTTTTTCAGATGCTTGGATTCAGCATCATTCTGTAACGTCTTGCAGATTCCCATTCATGTAGCCAAGAAGATGAACCGAAGAACGCTGGGATCGAAAACGCCGGTCTCTAAAACTAACTCTAGCTATATTTACACGGCCCAAGCTTTTGTGGTACGAAGGCCCACACAGAAGTAGAAAACTCAGAGCAAGATTAACTGGGGTCTCTTAAGGTGAGGTTCTTAGTTATTCTAAGAGATGTTTCTTAACTTTTAACTAAGAAAACCTAAGAACCGTCTCTTAAATAAGAACCATAAGAGACGTCTCTTAGCGGAAAAAATGTAAAAAAAAAAATTAAAAAAACATATTTTACGTTAAGAACTTCACCTTAAGAGACCACGGTTAATCATGGCCTCAGAAACCAACATTGTTGATCAAATCTCTAAAACTAATAGGAAGAAGCTTGAGGAACCCTTTTCAAAAAAAAAAAATTAATGAAATAAACATATTCAGCAAGCATTGTTTAAAAATCTGAAGTGATGAGTATATTCAGCAAGCTCTTGCTTGCGACATTTTACATATAAACTCTAATGAGCAAAACAGATTCAGATGGAAAGTCATGAAGAAATATAAAGATAAAGTATATCTTCACAAATCACAATTGAGTTGGTTACAACTTTGGTAATTTAACTTTGCCGTTTCTTTAATAATTTGTGTATCAAAAACTCAATCAGAAACCCAGCAGTTAGAAGCATATTCTTGTTTATAAGATGGGAACACTTAACTAATCAAAAGCATGATATCTATAATATGCTAACTGGATTTCTACGATTGTTCAATTTTCTTCCAGGATCAAGCACTCATAGATATTAAACTACTGGGTTTACAATAGGAACATAAAAATAACGCAGACAATAACACACCATCTCTCCTAGACCATTACCAAATCCAAAATTGGCATGAACCAAATCAGATACAAAACACAGTCAAAATGCTTATATGAATGGCTCATCAAGAACAATAAGGGCTAACTCAAAACAGAAGCATGCCAGATATGTGAATGTTTAAAAGTAGGTACACTTCACAAAGAGTAGTGTTGAAGATTCAGTTTTTTCGGGAATTTTATTCCACCTGCAAAAAAACAAAAATTCAAATGAAATAGCAATTGAAAGAGAAAGCCTTTTAGTGATGTGCAGCTGATTCAGAGAATATGCATTTGTGCAATTCATAGCCAAATAAAACAACAAAGAGGTTCATGTCATTTCAACTACAACAAACAAAAGAACCAGGAGGTTATGAAAAAATGATTTTAATGTTTTACGAAAAGGAACATCATCAGGGCCTCTGGTATGTAAGAGTGTGGTGTGGCTGTTTATTAAACATTTGTGAACTTTACATCTACTGCAGAAGAAAATATACCGTATTTTTGAAATTAGGTAAGCCAGTAATAAGAATAAATTGAAGTCAGTAAGCTCATAAAACTCCCCTTCTCTTAGGAGGTGGTGGAAGGTATTAAGTCGTTGGACGCTAATGGATGCCCGAGAATCAAAGTTGCATGCGGTCAACAAAAAGAATCAGATCATTAAAACTTAATTTTGTTTCTAAACATAATTAAAACTCATTCTTAGTCTTGTTTCTAAATGTATGCAAAAACTCAATAACTCACAAATCAAGTACCTTCTCATCAACCAAAACCATGTCCACAAAAACGTAAAACACAAGTTACAACAGTCTTAATGACACCGGCCTGCCTTGAACTCACCGAAAAGAGGCTGTGGATTTGAGATGGTTATAACCGATGTGCTAAAGATATATTAAGAGATGGAAAGCTGTAAGGAGAATATAATGGAAAAAACTCTCTTTGTATAACAATTTAATACTATAGAAGGTGTTGAGATAGAATTGAAGACAAAGGGGAAACTACAATTAAATTAAATAATTTACAGAAGTAATGGTATTAATTTAAGAGGGTGAGAAGCTTTACCGACATGGCTTTGAAGAGACGGTGGACATTGTAAAAAACCTAAGGACACATAATAGGAAAAAAAGTGTGGGCTTCAGTCAATTGGATCTTAAGACAAATATATGATTAACAATTAGGCAACATGGACACAGCCCATTAAAAGAAAAGGAAAAACTAAACGAAAGCTAATAACAACAATTGGCCACGTGGCAAGAAATGTCCCTTTTTCCTTGCTGAGGAGGCTTAATAAGGAGAGAGTAATCTCTGCTTTTTATATATATAAGATATACTAGTGGTGTGTCCGTGCTTCGCGTGGATTATTTGAAATTAGCAAATCATCATTCATTTTATCATATTATATGACTTTATATAACTTTATAAATATAGATATCAAATTATCTAACTAACTTACCTAAAATGTTATTTAGCTCATCCATCAATGTACATGTCATTCCATCGATGTACATTCCTTGTAATATATCCACATATATGTATTATTCAGTTATATTTATATTCATTTTCTTGTATGTGGTTTATAAAAGTGTTTGAATCATATTTTTATAAGTCTTGAGACATTTTCGATTTCCATGCTAGTATTTCTTAATTTTTGAACAAATGTCCAGCCTCACAAATGTAAGATTGGGTATCATAACAGCTATAACGTATCCATTTGTTGCATCCGAGGATTTAGTTAGAAGTGAGTTTTATTTAATTCCATTTATAATCGTACGTAATCCTTATTGACATTAGAGTTGGAACAAAAACCATTTTCCTTTTAGTTGTGAGCTCTTTCATTAGGAAAATAGGTGAAAGATAAACAACTAAAGAATAGAAAGAAATCATAAGTTTTTTTTTTTTTTTTTTTTTTTAAATAGAATTATAAATTTGAAAAACCCGTAAACGGAGATACAATTTTGATTACAGACTCGATTTCAACCAAAAGCTTATCTAGAATCAAATATCATAAACCAGCTTCGCATCAACCACCTAAACCGACGCATTCCGCTAGTTAATTCTAAAATCTCTAGATAACCGATGCCCGTTCTCAACAGTTGTCGCTAAATCCCGGGAATGGTGGGTTTGACCTCGTTTCCTCGGATGTCGGAATTCTCGGGGCGACGCCTGAGGTAGCTGGGTCTCGAGATCTCGTCGAAGACTATAATCTCCATTGTCAATACGCACAAGGCGAACAATTGAAGAGGGAGATACGAACAGCCATACCTTATGGCGAGCCACCGTATCAGAAGCTGTACATCCTCACCAAAGGCGCCACGGACAGACAGGTACAAGCTACAAAGACATGGACCTCCTGCGAGCAGAAGATAAACACCGGACCAAGCTAGACACCTGCATAGTCCGCATCGAACACTTGCAAGAAACGGGTTGATTCATCGCTACTCCCTGACCAATAAGCCTCTAAACCTGCACAAAAAAGTCAAGCTACACCACCACACAAGGTCAAGTGATCTTGGGAGGTACTGGGATGTGAGCTTTGACCAAGAGTGACCACCATGACGATCAATGACTGCACTGCAGAACCGCCACACCTCTTGAGTCTTCGAGAACCGAAGAGTTATATTCTGAGCTGTTATGAATCGATCTCCGGAGTCAAGGGAGACAGAACAACAATGATAACTAGAGGCACCACTCCGAACAGAAAGCCGTCGCCTTTGCTCGAAGAATACGAGAGAAGAAGAAGCGTAGAGGAGTTGCAAAATGAAGAAGCCCTATGAGAAGCCACCTAGGAGCCATAGACGAGCGCCTGTCAAAACTACTCACATAGCCTACACGGACCTGAACAGAGCCTCGTACCATCCCGTCTGCATACAAGGACTCAAGAACCGCCACTGTGTTAATGAGAACCACCAGAGCTCACTTGACTACGGTTAGGAAAACATTGATGCTCGACGACACCGCCAAGAACCAAGATGTCACCGCCGAAATCACCAGATCGACCAACAAAGACCAGCGAAGACCCTCCGCCGAACCGTTGATAAGACTAGCCGCCCCTCCTCCGCACTTGCAATGAAATCGGAGCAGATCTAGATCTGAAAATTGACCTGACTCCTTAACCCAAAAAGCCGACTGACACCATGGACCACTACTCTACAACCTCACCGTGAAACCAGTGGAAGAAGCACCAACGTCGGAGCTGTAACTCGTCGCGAGCGAGCACTTCCCGAAGTGATACCCTAACCCAGATCCACAAGCATATCAGAAGAGAGCAGAGAGACGATGGAGCAGCAAACAAGGAAGACGAAGACACCGACGACGTTGCCTCCGGCGCCAGCACGCGCGCGCACGCGCCGCCGGACGTCGGAGCTTTACCAAAGAAGTTGTTTGGACGCGAGAGAGAATTTAGGAGAGAGAGAGAGCTTTTGAAATCATAAGTTACAATTTTCTTTTAGTTTTGGTCCAATATATATATGCCATAAAAACAATCTAACTTTTCTTACTCGGCCCAGTTGATACTTGTAATGTATGTGTAATTATATGTAAATAGAATTTTCTATTTGGAAATAATTTAAGATACCAAAAAAACTTATGTGCTTAAATTCTCATCAACCGCATACCATAACACATCTCTAATTTTAAAAAAAAAAATTATTTACTTCATATCTATCTGAAACTGTTCTAGGATGTCCAAATTTTAGACTAAAAAGGTCTAAATTGAGATAAAATATTCATATTGTGTTTTTCATAACATGCATGAGATTTTTTTGAACATCCATATATGTGTATGAGTGTAGCTGAACTCACGTGCTTTTCAAAAGTTGAAAGCGCGTAGAACCGACTCCCACACTCTGTAATTTGCTCTGATTAAGTCACATTCATCTCACTCCTCCTTTGAAAGCATATCTTATTCATCGCTTTTATGATGCTCGTGGCTGATAATGACAGTGAACGAAGATCGACGGAGCTCATCTCTTCTTTCCTTCACCGTAATTTGCTGATCTCAAGAGTGGAGACCCAACTTGCTGATTTCTTTGATTTTGCTGGCTCTTCTTCTAAAAGGAAACAATCATATCCTTCAAGCTAGAATGTTCACTATATGGAACCCCTAAAAAGATAAATAAGTACAGACAGTCAGACAAATCAATCTTGATGATGATTGGAGCTATGTGCATAATATATCAAGGCAGCTCATAGAGAATGTGTATTACAAAATTAAGCTCACCGTAAGTTGTAATTTTCCCTCTTGGAGTTGACTTCATCAGATCAAGTTGTTTACCTATTTTCTAGAAGTAAGTCCAACCTGAAACCGTACTTCACTATTCGTATAGATTGTTACATCAAAATTTTTTTTTAAAAAGAACTGCAAGGCAAAAGATTTCACCTGTGGACCTAAATGCCAAAATTCCTCCATACTATTCTAACATTCAAGTTTTCATCGAGCCTCTTCAGAAAAATCATTGAAAGAGATGAGATCATGAGAGATTGACATAAAAGTTCTGTAACAATTCTTGAACTAAGCATTGTGGTTTCAAAGAAATACTTCAACTCTCAATGCTGACATAGGTAGAATATGAAAACATGTGGCTTTCACATATGTACAAAGATTCTTTGAAATATCATCTCATCCAAAAGATTTCAGTATCAGTCTACTTGAAGCATTTGAATATATCTTAACCTGAAAGATTGTAAATTTTACACACGCACGAAAAAAGATTGTAAATTTTATAATCCCCAAATTTAAACCACTTATAACAAACAAAGATTCGAGTAAATCATACACACCTCTTCTATGATCACGTTTGCCTTCTTTAAAGCCATATTTTTCAGCGATTTGGTCACACCACAAGCATAATGCACTTGCTAGAATCTATGCTATGAATCCTGAACCTGAAAACAAAATATGTGAAAATGACACTTGATTAGTTATATTGTACAAATATTGGTTGTAGCTTAACTCATACCGCCAGTTAGTCATGTGGACAAACCGTTGAGTCCCGGCTCCAACTACATACCCGAGCCATATACCGTTGCAAACTAAGAAGCTCCAAGACATGAGTTTGCGGGGTGATCTCTTCAAAGGTCTCATCAATTTTAGCACGTGATCTGGCGCACGGGGACTCGCTCCTTCCTCTTGCCAAAAAGAATCAAAACCAAACCAAGAGAGGTCGCAACAAATTCAGAAAACTATCTCGAAGAGAGTCAAAGCTCTAGGCAAAAGCTTCAGAGCTTCTTCAACAAATTCATTCACTTTAGTCCATTTTTTAGGATTGAAACAGAAAACAATTCTAAATTCAAATTACCTTTTCCCATTAGTGATGACTGTAGTTTCCTCATACTTAAGAAGACCTTTCGTTGTACTCTCTTTTAGACATATTAGGGTGTCGTCACTGAAACCAAATTGGGGTGGTTTAGAAACCCCAGTTTCAAATGCTATTTTGGTTCCATGTAAATGTGAATCGACTCCTTAAACCTCTTAGATTTCAGAAAATCAGATTACATAGTGATAAACAACTGAGACTATGTTAGTTAAGGACTGAGAAAAAATATGGTAGAAACCGGTGGAATGGGAACATATGGTGGCGAAGAAAAAAAAGTGGCAGTGCGGTAGAGGATCAGTGGTAAAACTGAAGTCGAAGATGATTGGTCCTTCTGTTGGCGGAACAGATAGTGGTCACCGGAGAGGAAGTTTGACTACGCCGGAGCTTGAGCGTCAGTGGCAATCGGAAAATCTGCAACGGGAAGAGGTCGATTGGATTTACTGTAATAGTAAAACTATAAACCAAATTAAAAGTATAAAAGACCTTTGGATTCTTCATTGGCTTCTCCATAGTTCATAAAAGGTGGTAATTATTTGTGCCATCCCTTTGTTATATGTAGAAAGTTGGGAAAGTTCAAAAGAGCATTGTCAGAGTGTAGTTTCTGAATTGAATAAGATATTAATCATTCTTTACAGTGGAGAAAATTGTATGTTACGAAGTTGAAGAAAGAGGATAACAATGAGAGTCTGGCGTGTCAACCAAACTGATGTTACCAAGGGCCCAACGAAAATAGAAGCCCATTTGTCATTCACTTTCACCAAAAGAAAAATTTAAAGTCGAGGACAGGAAACAAAAATATTCGTTTGATGCTCTTTTTTTTAATGACAGGTGACACAAAATGCCCTTATGTTCTTGCTGAGGTATCAATCTAATGAGAAAGACAAGCCAACTTATATATATATATATATATATATATATATATATATATATATATAATATAATTAATGTTACTAGAAATTGTTCTTTCAACCATAAAATCCACATAACAAAATTTTGAGAATACTACATATATCCATTAGATTCTTAAAGTTATTATAATAATTTACTTTTTTAAGTTTTCACAATACATAAAATTCTCTCTATTTTTTTCCAAATTCAACAAATCTTTTAACTTAAAATAAACAAACTCTATATAAAAGTACCTCCACCAACACACCTTAAAGATGGAAAATGACGTATTTCAAACTGAAATTTGTGTTTCGTGCTTATTTCATCACGTACTTTACAACAGTGCGGATTTCATAATGAACTCATTAAATATTTAAAATCACCATACGCACTTTTAAAATTGTGAATGAATTAATTTTAACTATAAGTGGTTCATGGCAATTCTAATTAAGCGACGTCATTTTAGAAAATATTATAAATTTTTTTTTTTAAAGGAATTGAACCCACAAAATCTAACCTCTATAAAATTCTCCCAACCAATCGACCACCGATGTTGTTTAGTACTGGTTGTATAAACGCCAATTATACCATATATTTAAAAATATTCTTTCAAAAAACAACTTAGGGTGGGTTCGAACATAGGCCAGGAAAGTCATTCAGATTATTTTGAATACTTAAGCCACTAGACTAACGCGACTTCTTATGAAATATTGGAAATTAAAATTTATATTAACTTATTTATCGTCTTCTATCATTAAAGATATTAAATTTTTGTCCCCGATAAATTGTATCCTTCTCCTTCTCCCATATTGTGCTCGAATTTAAATGGAGATTAGGTTTTCAGAACAAATCGAAACTAAATATCTGAGAAACGACCTTGCTTTACACGCTAAAGTCTTTGAGAAGCAAGAATTAGTTAATTTAATTTATATAGGGTTTAGTGGAATCCAATTAGAAATCAAAAAGTTGGGGTTTTTGATTATGTCTATGTCTGTAACGTTTAGTTTGCTACCTTTTAACGTTTCTATCAATATAAAAGCTCTATAATTTCAATTTTATGTAAAAAAATTTGATTTATTATTAGTTCACCAACTGTTTGATGAAATGTCTGTTAATTTTTTTTAGGTTTTTAATAAACTTATGAATGTGGATTACAGCTAGTTAGGTGATGTAGCATTCAGTGTGTACCATGGTGGATATTGGCTGAAGCTGTATAATGGGAAATACACATATCTTGGTGGGGAGATGAAAAATATAGAAAGCAAACCTAAAGAAATTTTTATTAGCAAATAAGTTCAGTGATGGGCTGTATGGACATAATTTGTGGTATAAGATGCCTTTTGAAGACTCGAAGGAACGGAAGAGTTTGTGCATTGAGGATGAGAGTTTTGAGAAAATGTGTGAAGCAGCTAGATGGGTAAAGTTTGTTGATTTTTTTTTAGTTAACACAAGTGAGTATCAAAATGATATTGATGGTCTTGGGCCGTGTGAAGCAGAGTTTATAGTTGAAAGAAGTGTACTGAATTTTGTTGATGAAGACGAAGACTTTTACTACCATAACAAACCTCCTAACTCTGATGGTGAAAAGGAGGATAATGTTTATAGATGCAAAAGAGGCAGTGAGCAGCTGAAGCTTAGACAAGTTTTTGACATTTTAAAAGACTTTGAAGAGGCTTTGGTGGAATATATGCTAAAAGAAGGATGGAGTATTGAGTTCCGTCGCTAGGGGAAAGATAAATCTGCAGCAAAGTGTGGGATAGAGAAAGAAAATAGTCCATGGTTTATACACTACTCTTATGAAGAACATATAGGAAAGTGGATGGCGAAAGTTATTGAAGATGAACACAGTTGTGTGAAGGATGGATATTGTAAGATGTTGAAATCTCATGTGATCACAAAGCTTTTTTGGATGACTGGAGGACTGATCCTGACATTAAACCGAAGGCTATTCGGAATGAAATTAAAAACAAATTCAATTTGATCACAAGAATATACAAGATTAAAAAGGGTAAGTCAAAAGCATTGGAGATCATCGCAAAAGACCATGAGGAACAATTTTCTAGGCTTAAAGATTGTCGTATAGAGCTCCTAATGTAAAATTCAGTTATACTTCTTTTTTGTTTACTTCTTGGAGCTCTTAATATTTTCTTCTTTTTAACTAATTGTTTGTGCATTTTTCCAAAGGTCAAATCATGAATCAACTGTGCTGCTTGATACTTTCGAGAATGATGATGGAACAGAAACATTCCACACATTCTATGTATGCCTTGCAATGGTCCGAAGACTCTGAAAAACTTGGTGTCGTCTTATCTTTGACCTTGATGGATGTTTTCTAAAGTTTACAGTCAAAGGAAAACTATTAGTTGTTTCTGGAAGAGATGCAAATAATGGAATGTATCCAATAGCCTAGGCAGTTGTTGATGTAGAAAAGGAACCCAATTAGTATTGGTTCATATAAAATCTGAAGGCGGACTTGACTTTTCAAAATGATCATGGTTTTACTTTGATCTCTGATAGGCAAAAGGTATGTAGTATTTACATTGTTTGTGAGATATATAGAATGTGTCATTCTGATTATAAACATATTTTCATTTTCAGGGTTTGTTGAAGGCACTTGAGAGGAAACTATCTATGGTAGAACATGGATGTTTGCTCGCTACATCTATGCAATCTTGAAAAAAAAATCCCTCACCAAAGTGAGATGAAGGACCCTGTTTTGGCGAGTAGCTGAAATTTATACCATACATGAGTACGAGAAAAATTTGGAGCTGTTCATAAATATGATATGTGTATCTTTGAAGATATAATGGAGAAGAATATGAATAGTTGCAGCTTTGCTTTTTTTGTACCTACTGCTTCATGTGTAGATGTTCACAACAACATTTCAGAGTCATTCAACAATGCCATTGATCCTGCTAGGTATACACCAACGGTTTAGATGTTGGAAGTAAAAAGGAGACGTTTCATGGTGAGAATTGACTTGAGAAAGCTGAAAGCACAAAAACATAAAAGCAGATTCACTACTTGGCCCACACAGTTCATAGCATTAGAGCAAGAAAATATTTAAGTTCTGCAAGATGTTTCTAGGATCAAGATGTGAGATGTGAGGTAAGAGAATGTAATACAAGTTTCAGTTTGAACTTGATGAAGATAACATGTTCTTGTCGGAAATGGAAAATAAGTGGACTTCTATGCGTCATACATTACGGGTCATTGCGGATAAGAAGCTAGCTTATTGTATTTTTCCTTTTTAATTCCTTTTAAATTTTATAATATATATAAATGCTTATATTAAAGTCATAAAGGAAGTTTCGGTGGTCGACTGATTGGGAGGTTTTTATAGAGGTTAGAGTACATGGATTCGATTCTTTAAACACACAAAATTTTAATTTTATAATATTTTTTAAAACGACGCTGTTTAATTATCACCTGATTAAACGGTTGTCTAACTATCCTTATAGTCAATATTAATTTATGCACGATTTTAAAAATACATATGGTGATTTTAAATTTTTAGTAAGTTCATTATGAAATCTACATTGTTGTAAAGTACGTGAACGAATAAGCACGATACAAAAAATTCATTATGATATATTTCCTTTTTCCCTTAAAGATAAACTGTGACTGTATAAAAAACGTGTAGCAGCCCACTGGCTTAATGATAAGGAGATGAAGAGAGTCAAATAAGAGGTTCTCCTTTTTTATATTTGCCATCTGCTCCCTCAATAATTTAATATTTATCATAATTCTGAGTGTCTTTTTCGTTTGAGCTTTAAAAATACAAAAAGGCACATTTGTTTTTTTTTTTTTTGCTAAAAAGCACATTTGTTCGTTACCAACTAAATCCGCATGTGACGAATCTTCCAGCTCCTTGTTTTTGTTGTTTTCTTTCTTTCTTTTTCTTCTTAGGTATGATGAATTGATGAAGATGATGATTGTTCTGTATTTGTTTCTTAGTGATATACTATAAGCTAGAAGTGGGAGTGGTTAGTTTAATATAGCTGGGTATAATTACGAAGATTATCTACCATTTACATAAAACAAATCTCTACAAAACAAAAATAAGAAAGAGTAGGTGACAGAGTTTCAATGAAGGCAGAATGAGAACACCGACATAGCAAAGACTTTAATGAAATTATTAATAATAATAACAATAATAATAAAAATAATAGGTTAATTTTTAAACCAATAAATTCTCCGATAAAATAGCTGACAAAATTCTTGATAAGATTCTTAAAAATAATATTCCTTCTATTTCAATAAAGTATAATCTATGTTTTAGAAACAAAAATATGTTTCTAAAAAATATTTCATATTTCACATTTTCAATGTACATAATAATGGTAAATTATGTATTTTGAAGACATTAATTGTGTGTATTAAATTTTGTTTGGTTAAAATTTATAGAAATAGCAAATCACAAAAAACAATACATTTATTAACATGTTTTTTTTTAATGTGGGAAAATTCGAAACATACATTATTTTATAACAGAGAGAGTATTATATAAATGAAAAGAAAAATTGTTTAAATATTTTAATTTAAGAGAATGAGAAACACTCTAAAATAAATTTAAAAAATAGTTATAAAATAAAATTTAAGGAAAAATGATCAAAATACTTTATTAACATGAGTAAATATATATTTATACTCATTGGGTTAATTAATCTAGAGTTACTGTTTAGAGTTATGATATATGATTTTGAAGATGAGTTTTAAAATTAAAAATATTAAAATTTATAAAATAAATATCTAATTTAATCATTTTTAGTGCTATTTTATAATATATATTATAATAAAATATCTTTTTTTATATTTTCATTTTAAGGACATGTTTAATGCATGTCTCTTAGCATGAGGTTCTTAGTTTTCCTAAGAAAAATTTCTTAACTTTTAACAATCTTTTAAATAAGAGATGTTTCTTATGCAAAAATTGTTAAAAAAAAAAGTCATATCAAATTAAAAAACCCACTCTACACTACTACGACCAGATTAAACATGACTTAAGAATTTCAATCTAATAATATAATAAATGAAATAGCCGCCGACTGGTGCTTTAAATGGTTTATTTAAACTATTCATGTTAATTAATGTAATAAAACTAAAAAGAAAATAAGAATGAAAGATCGGTAAGGTCAATTAATGGCAACTATGAAAGTTAGTGATGTGAAAAGGGTTTTCTGAATGCTGCATTATTTTACTGGCACTGTTTATTTCTTTTGAAAAAATAAAATCAAGAAGTAATACAGACAGCAAAAAGAGACTGACAGAGTTTTCGATAAAATCAGACGCGTGTCGTCATGACATTAGTTGATGTAAGGGTTTAAGTCTGTATTATAAAAGGCTACACTCACCCCCACCCATCTCTCTATCTCCCTTGAAGTAGACCCTAAGCCACCGACAGATCTAAGATTTCAGTTCTGTGTTCCAAGCCATGGCCGAGAAGGGCAAGGAGAAGGTTCTTTTCTTCTCTTACTTTTTTTTGTTTTAACTTTTTCAGTAGACAGTTGTGGTATTTATATGCGGGGTGGGTCTTTAGAATTTACTATCTTGTGGAGCTTTTGATTCTCTCCTTTTCTGCTCATTTCTTGTTTTTTAATGTATATGTGGGATGTGTTGGTTTTGTATGGGCTAAAATAATGCGATCGAACCATTCAAAAAGGTAAAACTTTGTGGAAGTACTAAGAGAATCTCTCTTTCTTTTCTTTCTTTCTAGAGATCGAATCAGTTCTGTCTCAGTAACTAGATGTTTAGAAACGTCTAATCAGAAGTGTGTTGTTCTGACTTTACCATTAACTAAGGCAGAACATAAGGAGTTTGATGAAGGCAGAACATAAGGAGTTTGATGATGTCAATATCCAAAAAACAGGTAACTATGATGAAGTTGAAAGTGGATCTTGATTGTGCCAAGTGTTACAAGAAGGTCAAGAAGGTTCTTTGCAAATTCCCTCGTGAGTTATTTCTTTCTTTCTGTCTTTTTTTAAAGATTCTTTTGGATTATTATGTCTTTGATTTGATTCAATTGGTTGAGGAAATGGACTGAGTGGATGATGCTTTTGTGTGGTTTTGAACAAGAGAAATCAGAGACCAACTGTTCGATGAGAAGTCCAACATAGTCGTCATTAAGGTGGTTTGCTGCAGCCCTGAAAGGATCATGGACAAACTCTGTTCTAAAGGTGGCGGCTCTATCAAGACCATCGAGATAGTCCAGCCACCCAAGCCGCCTCTGCCTCAGCCACAAGCTCAACCTCCTCCCCAAAAGCCCAAAGATGCTCCCCAAAAGCCCAAAGATGCTCCCAAAGCCCTCGAGAAGCCCAAGGAGGGCGAGAAGCCTAAGCAACAGGAACAGGAAAAGCCTAAACAATCTGAAAAACCGAAGGAATCTGAAAAGCCTAAGCAATCAGAGAAGCCTAAAGAATCTGAGAAACCCGCAGCGGCTAAACCAGCACCAGCTCCTGCAAAGACAAATGCTCCTCCTCCAGTCGCAAAGCAGCCTGGACCACCACCACAAGCGATGCCGTTGATGTCACAGGGGCAACCAATAGCTATGTGTTATGGGCCATACTATGACGGTTTTGGAGGTGGGCCAGCGTTCAGTGGATACGGAATGCCGCCTCCGCAGCCGTACGAGAGTTATGGCCGACCTGTCTATGACAGCTGGGGAGGAGGACCACCACCTAGTTACCGACAATGCCAACTCAATAGATGCGATTACTTCAGCGAAGAGAACCCACAAAGTTGCTCCATCATGTGATATGACTCATTCCCTTATTCACTCTCTTTGAATCCTTATATTATTTCTTCAAATCTTTCTTTTTCTAATACAAATAATGAAAAGCATATATAGAGAGATGTTTAAGTGTAATGTTTTGTGATAGAAGAACGAATAAGGAAGGAAGGATCGTTGTATGTATTTTGAAGCTGTAACTGTAAACATTATAAAAAAACTGTTTCATTTTCTTTTATAAAAACTAGAATAATATTTCCCTTTTATCATTTGTCTACTTTCTCTATTGTACCTTAATTCTTACCAAGCTTCTACTTCTGATTATAACACTAGTGTAGGATATTTTGATTATTTCAAACCGGAAGTATTTATATATAGGCCGGGCGAAAAAACCAAAGAACCGAACTACCGAAATATCCGAACCCAAAATCGGACCGAAACCCTTAAATACCCTAATGGTTCCAATATTTTTATATCCGAAATAACCGAACCGAAACTGAACCAAGAACCGAATGGGTACCCGAATATATAAAATATTAATTATATACATATAATATAACTAAATATATATTTATAATTTAAAAATCTATTACAAGTATGTGAAAATAGTTGAAGAAAACTAAATTATTATAGAGTACCGGAACTACCCGAAAATATCCAGATACTTTTATCCTAAATTTCTAAAGTAATCTAAAATATCTAAGATTTTTATATGAATTATTTTAATTCTTCGATATTTTACCCAAAATATCCAATATTTAATCTGAACTAACCGAACCAAAACTGAAACCAAATGAGAAATGAATTTTTCGGGTATTTTCCAGTTTTTAGTTTTACTATCCGAACCAAACCGAACCGAATCCAAAACTACCTAAACCGAACCAAACCGAAAATAGACCAAGTAATAAATGGATCTTCTAACTCCCTACCCGAACTACCCGATACCCGAAATACCCCAACTGAACCGAACCGATACCCGAAATGCTCTAGCATATTTATATATATGCTCATAAGATTTGGTCAGATACTGATGATGTTGTTTTCTGGTATGGGATGTTAATTTCTTATAGTTATTTATATATGGTGATCTCTATTATTTGTGTGTTTTTGTAATCCTATCAATTATTTGTGTGTTTTGTAATCCTATCAATGTTATATTGGTCCATATTGTTTTTCTGCTGGTTATGATCACTATCTTCAAAATCGCAAATGTAATAAGACTGCTCTTCTACCTGATCTCATTGATCTTCTTTCCTCTAAGTATGTTTCTTGGTTCTGTATAACCATGTTAATATACATTATGGTCTTCTTTTACAGGTCGAACCAGAATTAAAACATACTGTATAAAGTTTGAGTTTTACACGCCATAATTATATTAAATTTTGATTTGGGTTACAAAGTTAGATAATTTAGCAAATTTTAATTTTTATTTAGATAATATATATATATATGTGTGTGTGTGTGTGTGTGTGCTAATTTTATGTTTATATGTTAAAATCAAATGTTTTCAATCCATTTCTTATTATATATTTATTTTATTGGGTTTGCATATGATTATCAAATAAAATAATATATATGTAAAAGTTATATCTTAATTTTTTTTATATTTAATTTATACTAAATTCTGATTAGGATTGCAAAGTTAGATTACCGTTTATAAATTTTTTATTTTATTTGGATAATATATAATTGTATATATGTCAAAATTTTACTCATCTATATATAGGTGCAATTTAATTTTCATATATTTTAAATTTAAAAATAAAATAAAAATTTATGTAAAATAGTATTGTTATATTATATATTTTTAAATATTTTTCTACAAAATACAAATTTATAAAAACTTATAGTAATAATAGTATAAGCCACATAAACATTATTATAAGGTTAGATAATATATATAACACAAAATTATATTAAGTTATTGATAATTTATTATATAAATTATAACTTGAGAATAAAAAGAAAACCCGCATGACCAATAATATTATAATAAATTCAAATATTATTATAAAATTAGATAATATATAACACCAAATTATAATAAGTTAACTTTCTAATATAAACCATAACTTTGTAGTATAACTATAATATTAGTCATATATTTAAATATTTATATAACTATTACAAACACAACAATTTTATAGTTTACATTTTATATTTATCTTATACGATTTGAATTTGATTACTAAATAAATTAAAATATATATATTTAATATCATATTTTAAAATTATTTTATATTTAATATCTACTAAATTTTGATCTGAATTTCAAAGTTAGATTACCGTTTAGCAAATTTTTATGTTTATTTAAATGTTATATTATTGTATATATATAAGTATATAATTTTTATTTTTCATTTTATAATATATAAAATATAATGGCGCAAATTTGACTTATCCCGTTAGTATAGTGGTTTACATATTTGATTCCTTGTCTTAGGCTCAGAATGAGAGAAACAGATTGAGCGTTGCCGATCAAGCGGATCAAGTGGATCGAACGAAACAAGAATCGATCAAAAGTATTGAGCGAATCTAAGCAGTTTAGAATATTTATATTATTGTATTCAGTTATTGATATAAATAATTTTAATTCTCATTATATTTTTGTTATTAAACATAAACTATTCTTTATAATTTTAGTATCCTATATTAACAGATTTTAATAAGTAAATATATATTATATTACATGCATTATATATTATGCTTGAACGTAATATATATTAATTTATAGCTTCAGATTTGCATGATTTAAAATAATTTATTTTCAGGAGCTTAGTTTATTATGTTTAGTTCTATAGTTAAGTAACATAATAGCTTTAAAGTATTCAACCTTTTTAAAACAAAGGAATAATAAAATAAATACTGAAATAAAAATAAAAGGATGAACCACATACATATCAAAAACCTGGTGTTTTTACTGTACAAAGTGGATCAAGAATATTACGTCATAAAAGTTGGACTGCCTGACCTAGGGGTGGGACGGATCCGGATATCCGGAAATTTAGAGTATCTAGATCTGGATTTGTCGGATCCCTCATTTTAACTATTATAAAGTATTCGAAAGTATCCAAATATATTTATCCTAGATATCCAAAGTAATCTGAAATATCTAAGATTTTTATTTGAATTATCTCAATTATTCGATATTTTACCAAAATATCTTATATTTAACCTGAACTACCCGGACTAACTGAACTGAAACATGAACCAAATGAGAACCAATTTTTTCTCAGATATCTTTCGGTTCTTAGTTTTACTATCCGAACTGAACTGAACCCAAAATTACCTGAGCCGAACCGAGCATAAAATAGGTCCAATAGTAAATGGATTCTCTGACCCCCTACCTGAACTACCCGATACCCAAAATACCCCAACCGAACTGAACCGATACCCGAAATGCCCAATCCTATGCGAGAGATCCACTTAAACGGACAAAACACCTTTTCCTCTATCTCCCATTCAAAACCTTAGAGTTGTAGGTTCACCTTCGTGTTTTTATTTTTACATGCTATGTTACATGAAATCGGAAGCATGCACATGAAAGCGGAATTGTATGTAAATGCAAAAAGACATTAAAAAAAGGAAACATATACATATTATGTATTAGAAGCATATATATATATATATATTATCATATATGTAATCTAGGGTTGGGTCTTACAAGTTGGTATATAAAAAAGGATGGTAGCTTCAGGTTGTGCATTGATTATCGGGGGTTGAATAGGGTGACTGTGAAGAATAAGTACCCATTACCCCGGATTGATGAGTTGTTGGATCAACTCCATGGAGCAAAGTGGTTCTCCAAGATTGATTTGGCCTCTCGATATCATCAGATTCCAATTGCGCCAGGTGATGTAAGAAAGACCGCGTTCCAAACCAGGTACAACCACTATGAGTTTGTGGTCATGCCATTCGGACTGACCAATTGATGTCTTACATATTTGCATGGTTTTGATCATCACTTTTGATGTATTTAGAGCATATAAGATATCATTTAGGCATATTTAGGTTGCATTCCATTATATTTTTCTATATCAGGTGTTGGTGAGTTTGGAGGCATTTGAGACATTGAAAGGGAGATTTGGAGCATAAGCAACCTTTTACCGGCCAAGTGTTCTAGCGACCTCAGCGTAGCGACCACCGTAGCGACCAAGAGACGTCGCTAGGAGAAACCCAAGATCCGTAGCGACATTGCCTAGCGACCAAGCATGGTCGCTAAGGACGCAAAAGCTGTGATTTTCACGGGTTGACCAATGCACCAGCTGCATTTATGAAGATGATGAATGGTATCTTCCAGGAGTACTTGGATGAGTTTGTAATTATCTTTATAGATGATATACTCGTGTACTCCAAGACCAAGGAAGACCATGAGAGTCATCTTCGGGCAGTACTGGGACGCTTGAGGGAGCAAAAGCTCTTTGCGAAGTTGAGCAAGTGTAGCTTCTGGCAGAAAAGCACTGGTTTCCTTGGACACACATTGTCTGATCAAGGAGTGTCTGTTGATCAAGAAAAGTTCAAATGTATACGGGAATGGCCTCAGCCAAAGAATTCTACAAAGGTACGAAGCTTCTTGGGATTGGCCGACTATTACCGGTAATTTGTCAAGGGGTTCTCAAGCATAGCTCAGCCCATGACTAAGTTGACAGGCAAGGACATGAAGTTCGCATGGTCTGAGGAGTGTGAGAGGAGTTTCTCAACACTCAAGGACATGTTGACTAGTGCACCAGTCATGGTATTTCCTGAGGCGGATCAACCTTATGTGGTGTATACTAATGCATCAATCACTGGACTTGGATGTGTCCTGACACAACATGGGAAGGTAATAACCTATGCTTCTTGACAATTGAGGAAGCATGAGGGAAATTATCCGACCCATGACCTGGAAATGGCAGCTGTGGGAACCGGAGAGTTCACCAAGACGTATCTGTTATCGCGTCTATGGGAACCAGTTGGTTTGCCATCGTGTGTCTGTACTGGTGTCTGCAGAAACCCTTTCTGATGCTTGTGGGAAACCGTACTTTCCAAGGCATAAATTGTACTGTTACTGGAACTTAATGAGTTCACTACTGTGGGTTTCTGATCGCGATGAAAGCGTGGGTGGGAACTAGTGGAGAGTTTGCCATCACGTGTCTGTTGACGTATATCTGTTCTGACAGTTCTGATGTCGGTGTGAGCCGTAGAGCTTTCCAAGACATGACTGTGACTGATGTAATGGGAACTAGATGAGTTGGCCATTACGGGTTTGTGAACTGAGAGGGACTGAGAGTCCGAAAATAAAACCGTGTAAAGGATAAAGTGTAGTATCCAGAAAAGAAAGGATCAAGCGTGGGATCCGGGAAAGAAAATTATGTAAGGACCAAGAGTGTGGTTGATTACTGCGTTTTACCACATGCCAATTAACCTAATGTGCACGCTACCACAATCGAATGGTATATCAATGCAGCACTTTAGGAT
>CAJHQQ010003531.1:0-42165 GCA_905132885.1 Moricandia moricandioides
AAAAGAAGTGTGCCGAGTCTGGTGTGTCATATCCAGAGCCTAAGGGTGTCTAGTTTGGTGTGTAATATCCAAACCATTCATCGTAGGAGTATCAAGAGATCATTCATCCCTCTGTGTCACCATTCAATCCACACGCCTTGAAGAACTTGAAGTCCCTGATTCGTTCTTTGCAAGGATCTATCCATTCCATCAACCAAAGAGCATCCTAGGGACGCATCAAGTTGGTATCAAGCAACTTTGGTTTGGGAAGTACTCGCTTTCTCTCTCTTTGCTTTTGTTTCTTGTTTTCTTGTTTCTTTTTGATTCGTTTCATTCATGTTTCATCTTTATCACCTTGAATAAGCCAGTTAGAACTGATTTGTTTAGGGCTGCTCGTGTGCATAAGAGATTAGACAAGGACTTTTAAGACTTTCGCTTTCTTGGTTTTTTTCGAAAACCCTACGAGAGAGAAGAACCCTAGCCGCATGTATCCTTCTATCGATCACTTTGTTTCTTGTGTTTAACTTGTTTATCACCTAGAACACGAGCCTGATAAGCTTGTTAGGTTGCTAGAAAACCTTAGAAAAGATTAGGAAAAAGTTTAGAAGCTTTTCCTTTTTGCTTGAACCTTTTTCCTTTCTAGCCGATTTCTCCTTTTTGTTTTGTCTTGCAAGACAAGATTGTTGCTTTTCCTTTTTGCTTGTTTTCTTTTTCCTTTTTGCTTGTCTTGTTCCCGTAGAAACCTTTTACTGGTTATTTTGGTTACCTTGTGTGCAGGAAGCATGGAAGCCGAGTCTGAAGAAGAAGCTTCACTCGCCAGGAAGGACAAGTATCTCATGGAGGCTATGTCGGCTCAACTTAACCAAAACATGGTAGCAACCATGGGCCGAGATGATGAGGACCAACCTCAATGACATCAGGAGAGAGCTCAGAGAAGACATCAGGAGAACTACTAGCCAAGCACCAAACCGAGAGACTAGGAGAGAAAGAGAGAGGAGAGAGGAGAGACCTCATGCAACTCGCCAAGAACATGTTGGTTATGAGGAGACTGACAATGAGTATGAGCACCTCAGTTCATCCTCAAGAAGACATAGGCGTGTCCAAAGAGAAGGATGAACCAGGGAGATGAGCTTGCTGGTTTGAAGATCAAGATACCCCCATTCCATGGCAAAGCTGAGTGGGAGAAGAAGATTGAAAGCCTTGATGGAAAGGAACCAGTCTCTAAGCCATTTAAAGAAGATAAACCATCCTGTTTATTCAGTGAAGAGGTTAAGGAGGCATTGTTACAAGTAATGATGGGTGTGGAGAAGCAAATCAAACGGACCAACACAACACGTCCATCCATTGAAACACAACATCAAGAACCAGCACCAGTTGCGCCTATCCAAGAAGATCAAGACAAGGTGACCTCCCATACCTTTCATAAAGAAGAACAGCCTGTTCAGAACGTCATGGTCCCTTTAACACAACACATGGTAGCAGAGGAGACACCCAAGGAACCTCAGAGAGCTCATAGAATGAATCAACTAATTGTCTTTGATCCATGTGATTTCCAAAGGACCTTCTTAGGTACTTTTCTGTTCACTCCTTTTGTTTGGTACAAGAAAGGAGAAGTGGAACTATCAAGACACGACTTGGAC
The DNA here is from genome assembly GCA_905132885.1 of Moricandia moricandioides. Lineage (NCBI taxonomy): Eukaryota > Viridiplantae > Streptophyta > Magnoliopsida > Brassicales > Brassicaceae > Moricandia > Moricandia moricandioides. The sequence continues at coordinate 1,620 of CAJHQQ010003531.1, forward strand.
ATGAGACATGTTGTATTTGAGCCTGGAGGAGAGGTCTGGAATCAGAAGAACAAGATCAAACAGGATAAGAAAAGTTCAGCTGCACCAACATTGGATTTTGTAGATTTCTCATCCTTTGAAGATAAGGGGTTGCACGTCTCAGCTCGGCAAGAGTTTCACTATAAAACCAACTGGAGAATGAAGCCAATTCAGTCACGGATCCAACAAACCAGACAACACAGAAGATGGCCTCCTGATCATCAAGATATTGCTAGTTTTGCAAAACATGCCGGTTTGGATCTTTCCCAAGAGGAACTTATGTCTGATTGTGCTGGAAGCTTACATACCTACTCGTGGAGACCTAGAGAATGTTTCCACAAGATTATCACCTTTGGAGATTGCTCTGTTCGTGCTAGAACAAGTTGGGGTCATAAGGAGTTTGAAGTTGATCCAAAGGACTTGCATCTTGACCATATCAAGATATGGAAGCCACCAGATATGCATCAACTTCAGTACCAATGCAAAGATTATCAAAATGTAATTGGAGATGAAGGAGTCACTAGAGTCAATGGTGAAGTGATTACTGGAGCAGGAGAAGAACTCATGTTTTCTTCTCAAATCAAAGAGAAACCACCAGAGGAACTTAGTCTACAACAATCTCCAAAGGAACCAACCCGGGGTAACTATCTAAACTCAAAGAAAAACATGAAGCCTGATTTGCTTGCTGTGAGTACAGGTCAAACTGTTTTGAGATCTACCATTTTGGAAAAGAGAAGCTATGATAATGATCAGAGTATCAAGAATGGGTTGTTGGCTAAGTTGATGATGCAACAATCAAACCTTGGAAACTGCCTAGCCGCCAGCCTTGACATAGGGACAGTCCGAGGGTCATATCTCAACAACCACAAGGAGTTAACCATCAAACTCGACTGCCATGGAAACTTAACTCATCAGGGGCTCCCGTCGATTTGGAATCAAGTCAAAACCTTCTCAGATGAAAGAGTTATGGGTTCTACAAATCGGGTGATCCTGTATTGGCTATCTTTGAACTTTTCTAAGTTTAAAACATCTCAATCCTATATATGGCGACCAGGTGAGCATGCTAAGGTAAGTGATCATGTTTTCAAGAGTTCTTTTATCAATTACACAGATATGATGCACTTGTTTTTGTCAAAAGAGCCATGTGCAGATTATGATGAAGCTTGGAAGCATACAAGAAGAAAGAACAAGCATGTGGAAGACAAGCGGTTCAAGCCACCTGATTTGGATCAGGATAAGCACCAGGACGTCACTAGCTTCATCCTCATCAAAGAAGCACCACCAGAAGCAGCACACAAGCCAAAACCGAGCAAAAACCAATTTGGGATAAGATTATTACTCTTTGATAAACTTTCATGTGCTAACTTGCTTTGTTTCAACATGTCAGGTTTAAGTAATGAATCAGGAACTAAATGGATTAGTGCCTTCTACATATCCAAACCAGTCAGCAACAATGCCTATCAAAGAGGCTTGCAAGGTAAAACAGATTTGAGGACAAATCTTTTTGAAGAGGGAGGGGATGATGTGATCCTGGAAAGCACCAAGCAAGCAACCTTTAAGAGTGCATATGATGTGATCATGGACCGGATCACTAAGGAAGACAAGGAGGGTCTAGATGAGCCACATGAAGCCACAATGCATCAACCACTTGGTAAGGATGCTCTACCCATTCCTGAAGGTCCCATGACTCGTTCCAGAGTCAAGAAGCTAAAGGAGAATGTTGTTGGACTACTCACTTCACATCCACAACAAGAAGGTCTTGGACAAGGTTTGATCCGAGATGTCTTGATCACCATTCAAGCCATCTCTACACCAAACTGAGTTAGTGTCTAGGCAAGACATGGGGTGCGTGCTCTTTTCCTTGCTTTTGGTTTTGTCCCACGAGGTTTTCCAGGAGGAAGGTTTTTAACGAGGCCACAACTTGTCTACACATCACCTAAGTGCTATTCTCGGTCCAAGACTAAGAGAAGTTGCATTTTATTTCATTTTAAACTTATAGACTATAGTTTTAGTTCTTTCCTTTTTTGGTTCATGTCGAAACCCTAGAGGATTTGTCTCTGGTTTCTTATTTAAAGGGTTCTCTACACCCTTATGTAATCAGCCAATCTTTTCTATACAAGTTTATTCATCTTTGCGGCTCTCTCTCTCTCTAAAAGAAGTGTGCCGAGTCTGGTGTGTCATATCCAGAGCCTAAGGGTGTCTAGTTTGGTGTGTAATATCCAAACCATTCATCTAGGAGTATCAAGAGATCATTCATCCCTCTTGTGTCACCATTCAATCCACACGCCTTGAAGAACTTGAGTCCCTGATTCGTTCTTGCAAGGATCTATCCATTCCCATCAACCAAAGAGCATCCTAGGGACGCATCAGATTCATTCTGGTTTGATTAGAATTAAGAAGAAATTGCCAACTCTCCAAACAAGGTAAACTGGAATCACTTTGGTTAAAAGTGGGATAACTTCTTCATCATAATTCCAATGATATTGATTCAACTTCAGGATGATTCTACACTGATTTATGAGTCCAAATCCACAGCTTCTTACATCGTGATTCGTTCTGGTTTTATTAGTATCAAGAAGAAATTGCCAACTCTCCAAACAGGGCAAACTGGAATCACTTCGGTTAAAAGTGGATAACTTCTTCATCATAACTCCTATGATATTGATTCAACTTCAGGGTGATTCTACACTGATTTATGATTCCAAATCAAGCTTCTTACATCGTGATTCATTCTGGTTTTATTAGTATCAAGAAGAAATTGCCAAATCTCCAAACAGGGTAAACTGGAATCACTTCGGTTAAAAGTGGGATAACTTCTTCATCATAACTCCTATGATCTTGATTCAACTTCAGGGTGATTCTAAATTGATTTATGAGTCCAAATCAAGATTCTTACATCGTGATTCATTCTGGTTTTATTTGTATCAAGAAGAAATTACCAAATCTCCAAACAGGGTAAACTGGAGTCACTTCGGTTAAAAGTGGGATAACTTCTTCATCATAACTCCTATGATCTTGATTCTACTTAAGGGTGATTCTACACTGATTAATGAGTACAAATCAATATTCTTACATCGTGATTCATTATGGTTTTATTAGTATCAAGAATAAATTGCTAAATCTCCAAACATGGCAAACTGGAATCACTTCGGTTAAAAGTGGGATAATTCTTCATCATAACTCCTATGATATTGATTCAACTTCAGGGTGATTTACACTGATTTATGAGTCCAAATCAAGATTCTTACATCGTGATTCATTCTGGTTTTATTTGTATCAAGAAGAAATTACCAAATCTCCAAACAGGGTAAACTGGAGTCACTTCGGTTAAAAGTGGGATAATTCTTCATCATAACTCCTATGATATTGATTTAACTTCAGGGTGATTCTAAACTGATTAATGAGTCAAAATTAAGTTTCTTACATCATGATTCATTCTGGTTTTATTAGTATCAAGAAGAAATTGCCAAATCTCCAAACAAGGTAAATTGGAATCACTTCGGTTAAAAGTGGGATAACTTCTTCATCATAACTCCTATGATCTTGATTCAACTTCAGGGTGATTCTAAACTCATTTATGAGTCCAAATCAATCTTCTTACATCGTGATTCATTCTGGTTTTATTTTTATCAAGAAGAAATTGCCAAATCTCCAAACAGGCTAAACTGGAATCACTTCGGTTAATAGTAGGATAACTATTCATCATAAGTCCAATGATATTGATTCAACTTCAGGATGATTCTGCACTGATTTGTGAGTCCAAATCAAGCTTCTTACATCTTGATTCATTCTGGTTTAATTAGTATCAAGAAGAAATTGCCAAATCTCCAAACAGGGCAAACTGGAATCACTTCGGTTAAAAGTGGGATAACTTCTTCATCATACCTCCTACGATCTTGATTCAACTTCAGGGTGATTCTACACTGATTTATGAGTCCAAATCAAGCTTCTTACATCTTGATTCATTCTGGTTTGATTAGAATTAAGAAGAAATTGCAAACTCTCCAAACAAGGTAAACTGGAATCACTTTGGTTAAAAGTGGGATAACTTCTTCATCATAATTCTAATGATATTGATTCAACTTCAGGATGATTCTACACTGATTTATGAGTCCAAATCCACAGCTTCTTACATCGTGATTCGTTCTGGTTTTATTAGTATCAAGAAGAAATTGCCAACTCTCCAAACAGGGCAAACTGGAATCACTTCGGTTAAAAGTGGATAACTTCTTCATCATAACTCCTATGATATTGATTCAACTTCAGGGTGATTCTACACTGATTTATGATTCCAAATCAAGCTTCTTACATCTTGATTCATTTTGGTTTTATTAGTATCAAGAAGAAATTGCCAAATCTCCAAACAGGGTAAACTGGAATCACTTCGGTTAAAAGTGGGATAACTTCTTCATCATAACTCCTATGATCTTGATTCAACTTCAGGGTGATTCTACATTGATTTATGAGTCCAAATCAAGATTCTTACATCGTGATTCATTCTGGTTTTATTTGTATCAAGAAGAAATTACCAAATCTCCAAACAGGGTAAACTGGAGTCACTTCGGTTAAAAGTGGGATAACTTCTTCATCATAACTCCTATGATCTTGATTCTACTTAAGGGTTATTCTACACTGATTAATGAGTACATATCAATCTTCTTACATCAGGATTCATTATGGTTTTATTAGTATCAAGAATAAATTGCTAAATCTCCAAACATGGCAAACTGGAATCACTTCGGTTAAAAGTGGGATAATTCTTCATCATAACTCCTATGATATTGATTCAACTTCAGGGTGATTTACACTGATTTATGAGTCCAAATCAATATTCTTACATCGTGATTCATTTTGGTTTTATTTGTATCAAGAAGAAATTACCAAATCTCCAAACAGGGTAAACTGGAGTCACTTCGGTTAAAAGTGGGATAACTTCTTCATCATAACTCTTATGATCTTGATTCAACTTCAGGGTGATTCTACAATGATTTACGAGTCGAAATCAATCTTCTTACATCGTGATTCATTCTGGTTTTATTAGTATCAAGAAGAAATTGCCAACTCTCCAAACAGGGCAAACTGGAATCACTTCGGCTAAAAGTGGTATAACTTCTTCATCATAACTCCTATGATCTTGATTCAACTTCAGGGTGATTCTACACTGATTAATGAGTCCAAATCAAGCTTCTTGCATCGTGATTCATTATGGTTTGATTAGAAACAAGAAATATTGCCAACTCTCCAAACAAGGCAAACTGGAATCACTTCGGTTAAAAGTGGGATAACTTCTTCATCATGACTCCTATGATCTTGATTCAACTTCAGGGTGATTCTACGCTGAGTAATGAGTCCAAATCAAGCTTCTTACATCGTGATTCATTATGGTTTTATTAGTATCAAGAATAAATTTCTAAATCTCCAAACATGGCAAACTGGAATCACTTCGGTAAAAAGTGGGATAATTCTTCATCATAACTCCTATGATATTGATTAAACTTCAAGGTGATTATAAACTGATTAATGAGTCCAAATCAAGATTCTTACATCGTGATTCATTCTGGTTTTATTAGTATCAAGAAGAAATTGCCAAATCTCCAAACAAGGTAAATTAGAGTCACTTCGGTTAAAAGTGGGATAACTTCTTCATCATAACTCCTATGATCTTGATTCAACTTCAGGGTGATTCTAAACTTATTTATGAGTCCAAATCAAAACTTTTACATCATGATTCGTTCTGGTTTTATTAGTATCAAGAAGAAATTGCCAACTCTCCAAACAGGGCAAACTGGAATCACTTCGGTTAAAAGTGGATAACTTCTTCATCATAACTCCTATGATCTTGATTCAACTTCAGGGTGATTCTACACTGATTTATGAGTCCAAATCAAGATTCTTACATCGTGATTCATTCTGGTTTTATTTGTATCAAGAAGAAATTACCAAATCTCCAAACAGGGTAAACTGGAGTCACTTCGGTTAAAAGTGGGATAACTTCTTCATCATAACTCCTATGATCTTGATTCAACTTCAGGGTGATTCTACAATGATTTACGAGTCGAAATCAATCTTCTTACATCGTGATTCATTCTGGTTTTAGTAGTATCAAGAAGAAATTGCCAACTCTCCAAACAGGGCAAACTGGAATCACTTTGGTTAAAAGTGGGATAACTTCTTCATCATAACTCCTATGATCTTGATTCAACTTCAGGGTGATTTTACACTGATTTATGAGTCCAAATCAAGATTCTTACATCATGATTCATCCTGGTTTTATTTGTATCAAGAAAAAATTACCAAATCTCCAAACAGGGTAAACTGGAGTCACTTCGGTTAAAAGTGGGATAACTTCTTCATCATGACTCCTATGATCTTGATTCAACTTCAGGGTGATTCTACACTGAGAAATGAGTCCAAATCAATCTTCTTACATCGTGATTCATTATGGTTTTATTAGTATCAAGAATAAATTGCTAAATCTCCAAACATGGCAAACTGGAATCACTTCGGTTAAAAGTGGGATAACTTCTTCATCATACCTCCTACGATCTCGATTCAACTTCAGGGTGATTCTACACTGATTTATGAGTCCAAATCAAGCTTCTTACATCTTGATTCATTCTGGTTTGATTAGAATTAAGAAGAAATTGCCAAATCTCCAAACAAGGTAAACTGGAATCACTTTGGTTAAAAGTGGGATAACTTCTTCATCATAATTCCAATGATATTGATTCAACTTCAGGATGATTATACACTGATTTGTGAGTCCAAATCCACAGCTTCTTACCTCGTGATTCGTTCTGGTTTTATTAGTATCAAGAAGAAATTGTCAACTCTCCAAACAGGGCAAACTGGAATCACTTCGGTTAAAAGTGGATAACTTCTTCATCATAACTCCTATGATATTGATTCAACTTCAGGGTGATTCTACACTGATTTATGATTCCGAATCAAGCTTCTTACATCGTGATTCATTCTGGTTTTGTTAGTATCAAGAAGAAATTGCCAAATCTCCAAACAGGGTAAACTGGAATCACTTCGGTTAAAAGTGGGATAACTTCTTCATCATAACTCCTTGTTGTTTTTAAGAGTTCTAACAACTCTGGTTGTGTGTGTTTGAGAGGGAAAACGAGATTAGATAGTTGGTTTGGTAAAGAAAGAAATCTGATGAAACAAAAGTATGAACTTGATTAGAAACTAGAGACTTTGAGAGATTATTGTTAAACCTGAAGACAGAAATGGACCACTAAAGGCCATGTGCAAAGTTAGGGCCAAACCCCATTAGAAGTCTGATCAAGGACTAAAGAGGGTCTAGAAGCTTATGCTGAGCAAGAACAAGGTTCAAGAAGGGCCTATGATCAAGAAGGAAGTGTTTGGGAAGATTTGGGAGCCATTGGATGAAATGTGCAAAGTTAGGGTCGACCGTACGGACGGCCGTACGGACCGTACGGACATGGTCGACCCAAAACACTTCCTGGTTCGACTTTTGGGAGAGTTTGGGTGATGTGCAAAATCCGGGTTGAGGTGTACGGACGGGCGGTCCGTACGGTCGAGCGATGGAGCAGTTTTGGGATTGTCTCCGGTTTGATCAATTTAAACCGAACCAATTCAAATCTCTTGTGACCGTTTGAAGCTAAGGAGGCAAGGAGACATTTGGGTCGAGATGGATTAGAAGAATATGCTCTCAAGATGCTTATCCAGAAGAAGGAAGGAACCTGGACAGATCATTGGCAAGGTTCATGTGCATTGCTGGCTGATTCCTGGCCAAGTTTTCCTAGGCACGCCCAGGCTGTCTCCAGCCTGTCTAAAGACCATCTGAAGTCATCCAAACCGTCCATCCTCTCAAGCCTTATAAGCCCTTAGATATAGGTTAATGTTTGCTTATTGTATTGCCTATAAAAGTCCCCTTATGTTGAATGTAAACAATTAAGTGAGAGAGTGGGGTTTCCCCTCCTCCTTCCTAATCTTTTCTGGGTTCTAAACCTTTGTTCTTGAGTCTATTATTCTCTGGTTCTCTAAGTCTCACGAATCTCTCCTTAGTCTACTTATTCTTCTTATTCTTTTAGTCTCATCCGCAATCTACTTCTTCCATCAATCTCTTCTCACTTTGATACAAGTCAAGACAGAACCTGTTAAGGTTAGATCAACACACACACGACCAATACTCTGTAAATCTCATATGGTATCAGAGCCATGTTCATCAGAAACTGGTTCATAGCATCCGCAAGCTCAAGCTCACTCCCATGCCATTTCTAACCTGATGAAGAAACTTCTGTCCAGCCTGTTGTTTAAGCTCATCAAGATGAAAACTTTCTCATCCATGGTGTTTCCAGAAGCTATTCTCAGTTCATCCTCCTCTCTCATGTTTGTCCTGAAGAAAGAAGACCAGTGGAAGCTTGTCCAAGCCATTCTTCTCTACTGTCCAAGGAGAAACCTTTGAAGAAGGAAGCTTTCAACTTGGATCTTGGTGTGGCGAATCAAACATGAAGAAAGGTGGTCTCTTTGGCATGATGGGATCAAGGGGAAGGTCAAGCAAAGAAGGAGATGTTGGTTCCCAAACCAACTACCCAAATCTGTCCATTCATGAATCGGTTAACCATGGAGGTTCAAGGAACCAGCTTAGGTTCCTTGACTGTAAGATAACTCCCTTCCCCTATATAAAGCTTGAGACTTTTTGATATGGCCGTGTGTTGTGGTGTTTGTTCATGTCCTGAGGACCATATAAAGCTTGCTAGTTGCTGTCGCAGGATTCTTGAAGGTTTTGTGTGGTGTTTTGATGTTAAAGGCCATTTCTTGTTCACTGCTTGAATGTGTATTAGGGTGCTAGATTGTATATCTGCTCCAGTGATTGCATTCATGACTGATTAGAACTTGTTAAGGTGTTCTCCTATCATCATTCACTGGATTGTTACTGCCTTAAGTTAATGCATCTAGATTAAAGTCAGATGCAAATTAAGGAATTGTTTAAAATTATCTAAGTAGCTTGTCTTGAATCTGATATGATCTTGCTTGTGCTTAGAGAGTTTGCTTGCCAAGATTAGAACTTGATAATCTCTTGTTTAATCTGTTGCATAGCTTAAGACATTAGTGATCAAACTTGATGGTTAGTCAAGGTTTGATCCTAATGCAAATGTGGCCTAATCTGTTCTGGAGTTTGAGTGCTGTACAGGGACATAAAATGTTCAGTGTCTAACCAAACCAATTAAGAAAAGGCGTTGCCCATTGATAAGCAATGGAGAGATTGCTTGTGTGTAGAGATGGTGGCGTTAAGACACTGCTGTGGAAGTAGTGTGCTGCTAGTTCAAGAGGCACACAAGTAGGAGTGGTCATCACTCAAGTATATGGATGACTAGTGACCAAAGGCACTGGAGTTAAAGAAATGGTGAACACGGTTTTCGTTTTCTCTTGAGCTCATTCCAAGTTTGGACTCAAATCTCAACCAAACTGGAGGAAGAAACTCAAGAGAGCTACCAGAAGTACCATCAAGCTCAGTGACCTGTTTTATTCCCACTAGTGCAAGTCCAAGAAGAAGACAAACCAGGTCAAAATCAAGAGGTTGCATTGGTGGTTAGTGTGGGGGTTAAGCATCAAGTCCGAAGAGGATGGAGGTGTTCCTCATTAGCTGTGTCATGAAGCTGCCTGTTTAGCAGTAATGACTAGAGAAGAGTTGGGTTAAACCCAACAAGAAACATTGAAGCTTGTCCATGGAGGTTTAAGGAATCAGCCCGGATTCCTTAGTTGTAAGCAACCTCCTATCCCTTAATAAGTGTTTATATCTTGTTATGCATTGAGTAAGTTTGCCCCAGGATCTCCTTGAAAGTTTTCAGAGTTCAAGTGCTTGAGTGATGTAGAATAGAAATGAAGATGATGCGGATGAGACTTGATGAGGATGGTGAAGAAGACTGATGAAAATGGTGGAGATTCGTGAGAGATTTAAGAGAATAGAGAGACTATATGAGAGATTAAGAGACTAAGGAACCAGAGACTTGAATATAGAGAGAATAAGAGACTAAGAGATTATGAAGAGGAGAAACTCTCAACTTATTATTCATACTCGACATACAAGGTGTTTAAATAGATAAATGAGCTATACAAGGGTTTCCTAAAGTTCAACCAAGCATGTGGAGTCAAAGGGAAGGAGGCTCCTCGGTTTGAATTGAATGGACCAGAGGCTATACACGTTTTGGACAGCCTGGCTTGCCAAAGGAGTAACTTGGCCGAGAATCAGCCACCAAGGCTTATGAACCTTTCCAGTGATCAGTCCAGGTTCAGTTCCCTTCCTTTCCAGTATGGATAAGCCTAAACCTTATCCATAAACGGTCAGCACAAGGAGCATCTCGCCAGATCCTCCAAAGATGCCATTTGATCCTTTCTTCTTCCCTTGAGGCCAACAATGGTTCTTCATGACTTGGGAAGCAAGGTTCTGCCATGGGAGTGTACGGATTAGGGTTTGGTCTGTACACTTCTTGCCCTATTTTTGCACAAACCCAAAATGTTCCCAAATGGTCGAGTGTGAAGTTTCTTGGTCGACCTCGTCCGTACGGTCCGTACGGCCGTACGGTACGGCCGCCCTAATTTTGCACATCGACCATTTGCCTCCAAACTTCTCCCAAGTCTTCTTCCTTCATTATAAATCTCTCTTGAACCTTGTTCTAGCTCTGCATAAGCTTCTGGACCCTCCTTAGATCTTGATCAGTCTCTAAATGGGTTTTGCCCAAGCTTTGCACATAAACCTTTAGTGAGTTGTTTTCTCACTTCAGGTTAACACTCCCCCTCAAGCTTGACTCTAGAGATCCTAAGTCAAGCTTGGAACCCTGAAGTCTCTCCTCATTAAAAACCTTACCAAAGAAAACCCTCCTTAGGGATAAAACCTTGATAAGGAAAAGAGTAAGATCCTTCAAGGCCTAGGGATTGGCCATTGAGCCTTTGTGCCTCACAACCAGTGTGGTTTGGACACAAAGAACTCTGGATCGTGGCCCAAACAGATGCAGCAACACTTCACAGCTTGCATACTCATAAAACTTAGCTTGACCTCTTCATAGACCCGGTTTGGGTCTCCCCCTCTCAACTGACTTCACAGCCACCTTAGAGAAGCTAGGAAACGACCATGATCACCTTCAGTGAGGCTCAAGCAGTGGTACCTGATACATTATCCCAAAGGTGCATCAGTACTTATCAACATTTTATTTAGTTTAACCAGAAATAAACTCAAGGCAAAGCACAATAGTTTTAACAAAACCAGTGACACAAGCAACTTAGACATTCTTCTAAATGATGCAAGATATCAATGATGGTTTTAACTAGGGCAAATGCACAAGTACTCATTCCATTTAACCTCAGCAATCAACATCAATTTAATCAAGCATTTTTAAGTATCATTTCAAGACTTTTAAAAAGAAATGATGAATGACTTGAATAAACTTGAGTTCAAGTTACTTCCCTTTTTGTTTGGATGAGGAGTGACTTGTTTGTCACTTGAATCCCTCACACTCAGCCAGTTGCAACCTCTTCATGGCAACACCAACTTGATGGGAGGTTGTGTGGATCTTTCAGCTTCAGTTTCAATCACCTCACAATAGAGGCCGCATTGAACTGAGCTTTCATACACACACAACCAAGACTGCTCTGACCAGTCTCTTTGCATAGACACGCCACTGCCTAGACCCAGTTGAATGATCCTTTGTTGAAGTCCTTGCAAAGGCTTGACAGACCATGGACAATGCATATCAAGACTCCCCCTCAAGCTTAACTCCGAGATTAGGGAAGGAGCTAAGCTTGATGAGTGTATGCAGTTCCATGTCATTAAACCATTAGTCTTAACTAGACTTGATGTACTAACTCTTGTGAGTTTTGACTCTCTTCCTTATACCAGGAACTAATGGTGTTTGAATCACCTTAATAATGATGAGCATTCCTGAAGATCCAAGTCGTCCATTGCCTCAACTCACACCACACCGGTTCAAAGAAGCCACAACAAGGACATCAACAACTTGGTGTTAGAACAGATAGCCAACAGAGACTACTTGACAAGAAGATCAGGTGTAGAGGCAAGCTGATTGGAATGCTATGAATCAGCCCAAGGCATGGAGTTAGAACAGTTACCTTCTGGTGGGGAAGCTATGAATCAGCTTCTACATGGAGTTAGAACAGTTACCTTCAGTTGGGAAGCTATGAATCAGCCCATAGCATGTGTGTGTGTACCTGGTTGATGAAGCTTCAATGATCTGTGAAGATGGAGTCCTTGGTGGTTATTCAAGAAGAAGAAGCAACCAAGGCAGAGAATGAAGATGGTACTCAATGGAGTGAGTAGCTGGTCATCCGAGCACTTAAACCCAACAAGAGGTTGGGTGAAAGGGGGAGAAACCAAGATCAGTGTGAAGATGGGCTAGATGAGCTCAAGAAGAGTTAGTGGTGAGCAGTCCAAGTCGGATTAGCTTGCACCACAGTGAGGGCCATGATCCAGAGTTCTTTGTGTCCACCACACTGGTTTAGACACAAAGAACTCATTGGCCAATCCCTAGGCCTTGAAGGAGCTTACTCTTTTCCTTATGAGGGTTTTATCCCTAAGGAGGGTTTTCTCTCATAAGGTTTTTAATGAGGAGTGACTTCAAGGTTCCAAGCTTGACTTAGGATCACTATAGTCAAGCTTGAGGGGGAGTGTTAACTTGAACAGAGACAAATGATCTTATGAGAGATGAGATGGAGCAGTGGAGTTGAACCCAACAAGAATTATAAAGCTTTATAAAGGGTTGTGAGCAAAGACTTGGGATCTGGTGACATAGTCATGTGATATAGTCGATTACATGCATCAACTACATGCATCAACTACATAGTCCGATAATATAGTCGACTACATGCCTCAACTACATCATATAGTCGACTACATGAATCGACTACATGAACCGACTACATCACAGTGTTCAAACTGGTTTGAATTGTCAATATGACCGTTGGGAAGCAGAAGGCTCCACTTGCTCTGTTTGAATCTTAAAAACCCTAATGTATCTATCTCTCTCTATATAATGTATCTCTCTCTGGTCGAAAATAACAACAAGAAATAAGAAGAAAAGAAGGGAGTAAGGGGGATTTACCCTCTCCACTTCTATAAACAAAAGCTTAGTGTTTTCTTGCTCCAGAATTTCTTAATCTCTCAAATCTCTCTAAATCTCACTCGAATCTCTTCTTATTCTCTTTATTCTCTCTAATCTCTGTTTCTGGTTCAAGTATACACTAGCAGAAACCAGATCCACTCTCTTCTTCATTTCGAGTTTTCTCTGCTACAAATACCACTGTTCATCCTGCTCATCACACACACACGACCTCATACTCTGTGAAATTCCAACATGGTATCAGAGCCAAGTTCATCAGAACTTGGTTCCTAGCTTCCGCAAGCTCAAGCTCACTGCCATGCCATTTCTAACCTGTGAAGAAGCTTCTGTCCAGCCAGCTGATTCAACCTCTACAAGAAGAAGGTGTTCATCCTAGGCGTGCCCAGAAAGTGTTCTTGGTTACTCATGCTTTCTCATACCGTCCAGAAGAAGGGAAGGCCGTGGATCCAGAATATATGGAGTGGATTAGCTACCCTCTTCATCAAAACAGTCCAGGCTTGTTCTTATTCAAAGACCAGGAAGAAAGGTGAAAGCTTTCACCTTGTTACTGGTGGTGGCGACCAAAATATGAAGAAAGGTGGGGACTTTAGGCATGGAGAGTCCAAGGAAAGGTCCATGGAAGATGGAGAAGTTGGAGTGCACGCCAACAACTCAGATTCTGTCCAATGGAATCAAGGATCTATACAATGATCCTTGGCTGTAAGAAAGCTCTTTCCTTTTTTGTAGAAAGCTTGAGTATAATGAACTGAATGTGTGTGTGTGATGTGTCTGGAACCTGAGGATTTGTTTAAAGATTGCTAGATGTGATTGTTTAGAATCTGTCCCAGGTAGTTTTGAAAGAGACTCGTTTGATTGATTGAGTTTTAAAGTGCTTACTCCAGTTCTAAAAGTTGCTTGACATGATATTAGATAATATGTTCTGAATCTGCTTGCATACATGAATAGAAACTGTTTAAAGTAAATGATGTGATCATGGACCGGATCACTAAGGAGGACAATGAGGAGAGTTTAGATGAGCAGCATGAAGCCACAATGCATCAACCATTTGATGAGGGTGCTCTAACCATTCCTGAAGGTCCCATGACTCGTTCCAGAGTCAAGAAGCTTAAGGAGAATGTTGTTGGATTACTCACTTCACATCCACAACAAGAAGGTCTTGGACAAGGTTTGATCCGAGATGTCTTGATCACCATTCAAGCCATCTCTACACCAAACTGAGATAGTGTCTAGGCAGACATGGGGTGCGTGCTCTTTTCCTTGCTTTTGGTTTTGTCCCACGAGGTTTTCCAGGAGGAAGGTTTTTAACGAGGCCACAACTTGTCTACACATCACCTAAGTGCTATTCTCGGTCCAAGACTAAGAGAAGTTGCATTTTATTTCATTTTAAACTTATAGACTATAGTTTTAGTTCTTTCCTTTTTTGGTTCATGTCGAAACCCTAGAGGATTTGTCTCTGGTTTCTTATTTAAAGGGTTCTCTACACCCTTATGTAATCAGCCAATCTTTTCTATACAAGTTTATTCATCTTTGCGGCTCTCTCTCTCTCTAAAAGAAGTGTGCCGAGTCTGGTGTGTCATATCCAGAGACTAAGGGTGTCTAGTTTGGTGTGTAATATCCAAACCATTCATCTAGGAGTATCAAGAGATCATCCATCCCTCTTGTGTCACCATCCAATCCACACGCCTTGAAGGACTTGAGTCTTTTGATTCGTTCTTGCAAGGATTATCCATTCCCATCAACCAAAGAGCATCCTAGGGACGCATCAAGTGGTATCAGAGCAACTTTGGTTGGGAAGTACTCGCTATCCCTTCTTGTTTCTTTGTGTTTATCATTCGCATAACTAGAAAAGAAAGTACTCGCTCTCTCTCTTTGCGATTGTTCTTGTTTTGTTTCTTGTTTGTGTTCTTTTGTTGTTTCATTCGTGTGCAATCTAAATCAACTTGAATAAGCATTAGAACTCTTTTACTTTAGGGCTGCTCGTGACTGCATGAAAGTTTAGACAAGGATTTTAGACTTTCCTTATTTGGACTCATCCGGAAACCCTAGTGAGAGAAGAACCCTAGCCGCATACCTTCACTTGTCGATTGCTTTGTGTCTTGCTCTAAGTTGTTTATCACCTAGAACACGAGTAAAAGAAGTTTATTAGGTTGCTAGGAAAGCTTAGAAGAGTTTAGGAAAAAGATTAGAAGCTATTCCTTTTTGCTTGAAGTCGATTTCCTTTTTAGCCGATTTTCCTTTTCACTTTGTCTTGCCTTGTACGATTGTTTTGCTTTTCCTTTTTACTTGTTTTTCTTTTCCTTTTTGCTTGTCTTCTTCCCTAGAACTCTTTACTGGTTGTCTTGTTTGTTTATAAGCAGGTACAATGGTGTCCGAGTCTGAGGAAGAGGCTGAACTCGTCAGGAGAAACAAACTCCTCATGGAAGCTATGACCGAGCAACTTAACCAAAGCATGGTAGCAACCATGACCGAGATGATGAGGACCAGCCTCAGTGACATCAGAAGAGAGTTAAGAGAAGACATAAGGAGAGCCACTAGTCACTTACCTAACCAAGAGACTAGAAGAGAAGAGAGACCACAAGCGGCACACCAAGCAAATCGCCAAACCACTCGCCAAGAGCATGATGGTTATGAGGAGACTGATGACGAGTATGATCACCTCAGCTCATCCTCAAGAAGACCTAGACGTGCCCATGAGAGAAGAGTGAACCAAGGAGATGATCTTGCCGGTTTGAAGATCAAAATACCCCCATTCCATGGCAAGGCTGATCCGGATGCATACCTTGAGTGGGAGAAGAAGATTGAGCTAGTCTTCCAGTGCAAGCAATACACCAACCACAAGAAGATTCAAATTGCTGCCACTGAATTCTATGACTATGCTTTGAGTTGGTGGGATCAATACCTCACAACTCGTAGAAGGAATGGAGAGGAACCGGTTGAAACTTGGACAGAGATGAAGTCAATCATGCGCAAGAGGTTTGTTCCAAGCCATTACCTTAGAGACTTGCACCACCGGCTGAGGAAGCTTACACAAGGTTCAAGATCAGTGGAGGAGTATTACCAAGAGATGGAGTTGCTTATGTTGAGGGCCAACATATCAGAGGATAGAGAAGCAACCATGTCAAGGTTCCTTTGTGGCTTAAACCGAGAGATACAAGACAATGTTGAGATGCAACATTATGTGGAGCTAGAAGAGATGCTACACAAGGCTATCCTTGTTGAGCAACAACTCAAGAGGAGGGGACACTCACGCAATCAGTATGGCTCCAACCGGTTACACCACAACAAGGAAGAGAAGACACCTTATGCTAAGGAGTCTAAACCATTCCAAAAGGACAACAAGTCCTATCCAAGAGAAGAGGCCAAACCGATCAGTGCTCTTGACAAGGGCAAAGGCAAGGTTGAGGCATCTAGTTCCAGAGCTCGTGATGTCAAGTGCTTCAAGTGCCAAGGAAGAGGACACTATGCCAATGAGTGTACCAACAAGAGAGTCATGTTCTTGCGAGAAGATGGAGAGTACACCTCAGGAGAAGACAACACCGAGTCTGACCAAGAAGACACTGAGGAAGAGCTTGAAGAAGGACCAGTCCAGGGGAAGCTTTTAGTGGCAAGAAGACTTCTAAGCTTGCAAAACAAGGCTGAGGAGCTAGAGCAGCGTGAGAACCTCTTCTACACCCGGTGCTTGGTCCAAGGAAAAGTGTGCAGCCTCATTGTAGATGGAGGAAGTTGTGTGAATGCTGCGAGTGAGTCAATGGTCCAGAAGTTGGGATTGAAGGTTCAAAAGCATCCCAAACCTTATAAGTTGCAATGGCTGAATGAAGAAGGCACCATGAAGGTTTCAAGTCAAGTTCTCATTCCCTTAGCCATTGGGAGATATGAAGATGAAGTATTGTGTGATGTGTTGCCTATGCAAGCCGGTCACATACTTCTTGGAAGACCATGGCAATCAGATAGACGTGTGATCCATGATGGCTTCACCAACAAGCATTCCTTTCTGTTCAAGGGCAAGAAGACTACTCTGGTTCCCTTGACACCCAAGGAAGTGCAACAAGATCAGATTCAACTCCAAAAGAAGAAGGAGATTGATCTAAAACCGGCTGGAACTAAGCAGCCAAACTTCTATGCAAACATGGGTGATATCAAAAGAACTCTCAACTCTAAACAATCAGCTATATTACTTGTGTTTAAAGAGACTCTATTGAACTTAACTGATCCTACACCGGTGTATCCGAGTGAGATGGTTTCTCTTTTACAGGAGTTCCAAGATGTGTTTCCAGAGGACAATCCCATTGGTTTACCACCATTGAGAGGGATTGAGCACCAGATAGACTTTGTGCCAGGATCAACACTTCCAAACCGTCCAGCATATAGAAGCAATCCGGTTGAGACCAAGGAGTTGCAAAGACAAGTGGAAGAACTCATGGAGAAGGGCTATATCCGAGAGAGTTTGAGCCCATGTGCTGTGCCAGTGCTCCTAGTGCCTAAGAAGGATGGTACATGGCGTATGTGTGTTGATTGTAGATCAATCAACAACATCACAGTGAAGTATCGCCACCCTATCCCTAGACTAGATGATATGCTTGATGAATTACATGGTTCTTGCATCTTCTCTAAGATTGATTTAAAAAGTGGTTATCATCAGATTAGGATGAAAGAAGGAGATGAATGGAAAACTGCATTTAAAACTAAGCATGGATTGTATGAGTGGTTAGTTATGCCATTTGGATTAACCAATGCACCTAGTACATTCATGAGGTTAATGAATCATGTGCTTAGATCATTCATAGGCATTTCGGTTGTAGTATACTTTGATGACATCCTAGTGTATAGCAAGAACCTAGAAGAGCATTTAGATCATCTTAAGGCTGTCTTGAGTGTTCTAAGAAATGAGAAGCTTTATGCCAACCTAAAGAAGTGCACCTTTTGCACGGATAACTTGGTTTTCCTAGGCTTTGTTGTGAGTGCAGATGGAGTTAAGGTTGATGAAGAGAAGATCAAGGCAATCAAGGAATGGCCGAGTCCAACCTCAGTAGGAGAAGTGAGGAGCTTCCATGGACTTGCCGGCTTCTATAGGAGATTTGTCAAGGACTTTAGCACCATTGCAGCTCCCTTAACTGAAGTTATCAAGAAGGATGTTGGGTTCAAGTGGGGAGAAGCACAAGAGAAGGCTTTCCAGAGCCTAAAAGAGAAGCTTACTCAATCACCTCTTCTTATGCTTCCTGACTTTTCTAAAACCTTTGAAATAGAATGTGATGCATCAGGAATTGGTATTGGTGCCGTGTTGATGCAGGATAGGAAACCCATTGCATACTTCAGTGAGAAGCTTGGAGGAGCCACACTCAACTATGCAACCTATGACAAAGAGCTCTATGCCTTGGTGAGGGCATTACAAACGTGGCAACATTACTTGTGGCCCAAAGAGTTTGTCATCCACACTGATCATGAGTCCCTCAAGTATCTAAAAGGGCAGAGTAAGCTTAGCAAGAGACACGCAAGGTGGGTTGAATTCATTGAGACCTTCCCATACGTGATCAAGTATAAACAAGGTAAGGAGAATGTAGTTGCTGATGCACTATCTCGGAGGTATGTTCTCTTGACCACTCTAGATGCTAAGTTACTTGGATTTGAGCAGATAAAAGATATGTATGATACTGATCATGATTTCAAGGAAGCTTATGCTTCATGTGCTAAGTTTGCCTCAGGGCATTACTTTAGAAAGGATGATTACTTATTCTTTGACAATAGATTGTGTGTGCCTAATTGCTCTTTGAGAGACCTTTTTGTCAGGGAATCCCATGGGGGCAGTCTAATGGGACACTTTGGGATTGCCAAGACCTTAAAAGTTTTACAGGATCACTTCTATTGGCCGCATATGAAGAGAGATGTGGAGAGGATATGTGGAAGGTGTGCTACTTGCAAGCATGCCAAGTCCCAAGTTCAAAACCAGGGTTTGTATACTCCTTTACCTATTCCACACCATCCCTGGAATGACATTTCTATGGATTTCATTGTTGGTTTGCCTAGAACTAGGACTGGAAAGGATTCTATCTTTGTTGTTGTTGATAGGTTCTCTAAGATGGCACATTTCATAGCATGTCATAAGACTGATGATGCATTGCATATAGCTAACTTGTTCTTTAAGGAGGTTGTACGTTTGCATGGCATGCCTAGAACCATAGTTTCTGATAGGGACACTAAGTTTCTTAGTTACTTTTGGAAGACACTTTGGTCTAAGTTAGGCACTAAGCTTTTGTTCTCTACTACATGTCATCCACAAACTGATGGGCAAACTGAGGTAGTTAATAGGACATTAGGAACACTCCTGCGTGCATTCATTAGAAAGAACTTAAGAACATGGGAAGAATACTTGCCACATTGTGAATTTGCATACAATCATGCTATGCATTCTGCTTCTAAGTATTCACCATTTGAAATTGTTTATGGGTTCAATCCCACCTCTCCTTTGGATCTAATGCCTTTACCTGAGTGTGAAAGGACAAGTCTAGATGGCAAGAAGAAAGCCGAGTTGGTTCAACAGATTCATGAGAAGGCTAGACTAAACATTGAGCAGAAGACCAAGCTGTATGAGAAGCAAGCAAACAAGGGGAGACGTGTGAGGACCTTTGAAGTTGGTGACCAAGTTTGGTTGCACCTAAGGAAGGATAGGTTCCCCAACGAGAGGAAGTCCAAACTGATGCCAAGGGTTGATGGACCCTTTGAGATCATCCACAAGATCAATGACAATGCCTACAAGCTTGATCTCCAAGGTAAGTACGATGTATCAAATAGCTTCAATGTCACTGACTTGGCTCCTTTTGTTGTAGATGGACCTGATTTGAGGACAAATCCTTTTCAAGAGGGAGGGGATGATGTGATCATGGACCGGATCACTAAGGAGGACAATGAGGAGAGTTTAGATGAGCAGCATGAAGCCACAATGCATCAACCATTTGATGAGGGTGCTCTAACCATTCCTGAAGGTCCCATGACTCGTTCCAGAGTCAAGAAGCTTGAGGAGAATGTTGTTGGATTACTCACTTCACATCCACAACAAGAAGGTCTTGGACAAGGTTTGATCCGAGATGTCTTGATCACCATTCAAGCCATCTCTACACCAAACTGAGATAGTGTCTAGGCAGACATGGGGTGCGTGCTCTTTTCCTTGCTTTTGGTTTTGTCCCACGAGGTTTTCCAGGAGGAAGGTTTTTAACGAGGCCACAACTTGTCTACACATCACCTAAGTGCTATTCTCGGTCCAAGACTAAGAGAAGTTGCATTTTATTTCATTTTAAACTTATAGACTATAGTTTTAGTTCTTTCCTTTTTTGGTTCATGTCGAAACCCTAGAGGATTTGTCTCTGGTTTCTTATTTAAAGGGTTCTCTACACCCTTATGTAATCAGCCAATCTTTTCTATACAAGTTTATTCATCTTTGCGGCTCTCTCTCTCTCTAAAAGAAGTGTGCCGAGTCTGGTGTGTCATATCCAGAGCCTAAGGGTGTCTAGTTTGGTGTGTAATATCCAAACCATTCATCTAGGAGTATCAAGAGTTCATCCATCCCTCTTGTGTCACCATCCAATCCACACGCCTTGAAGGACTTGAGTCTTTTGATTCGTTCTTGCAAGGATTATCCATTCCCATCAACCAAAGAGCATCCTAGGGATGCATCAAAAGCACTTGGGGTCTGGTATTTGGAAATGATAATGTTGCTTAGTCTCTGTTCTAAATGGTTGTGTTGCTAGGATGATAGATAATTATGTCTAATCCAGCTTGCATTCATGAAAAGAATAGGTTAAGGCTGTTGCATTCTATTGTCATTGTTACTGCCTTAAGGTTGAGACACCTAGACTTGAGTCTAAGGGTCGTTTAAGGCAGGAGTTGTTTGCCTAATTGCTTGTGATTGTTCATGATCAGTTCATCCGTAGCAGTTAGAGAATGGTTTGCTTGCATTAGATGGATCTTAAGACAATGAGATACTGTCTAAGTGCAAAGCTTGTGACATTGGTGATCAAACTTGATGATTAGTCAAGGTTTGATCCCAATGCAAATGTGTCTTATCTTGTTTGGAGTTTGAGTGTTGTTTCAGGGTCACAAAGAGTGTCACTTGTTCAGCATCAATCCAGAACAAAGAAGAAGGTGTTGCCCATGCAGTTCAGAGCCTACACATGATGTAAATTCCTGTAAATCCAGAGCCTACACATGATGTACATTCCTGACCATGGAGAGAAGAACCGGTTATAAGAAGCGCAGACCATGAAGGTTGTTGAGCTCCTGGTTCAAGAGACGCACAAGGAAGAATGGTTGTTTAAGGCAGTGGAGAAGAGATCAAGGGAGGAACCGGTTGGCTTAAGCGCAGCTGTAGGGGTGATGCGCTCCTGGTTTTAAGCTCAGTATTGCTCAATTCCAAGCTTGGTCCTTCACCTATACTCTCTGGATCAAGCTTGAGGAGGGGTAATGATGAGCATTCCTGAAGATCCAAGTCGTCCATTGCCTCAACTCACACCACACCGGTTCAAAGAAGCCACAACAAGGACAGCAACAACTTGGTGTTAGAACAGATAGCCAACAGAGACTACTTGACAAGAAGATCAGGTGTAGAGGCAAGATGATTGGAATGCTATGAATCAGCCCAAGGCATGGAGTTAGAACAGTTACCTTCTGGTGGGGAAGCTATGAATCAGCTTCTACATGGAGTTAGAACAGTTACCTTCAGTTGGGAAGCTATGAATCAGCCCATAGCATGTGTGTGTGTACCTGGTTGATGAAGCTTCAATGATCTGTGAAGATGGAGTCCTTGGTGGTTATTCAAGAAGAAGAAGCAACCAAGGCAGAGAATGAAGATGATACTCAATGGAGTGAGTAGCTGGTCATCCGAGCACTTAAACCCAACAAGAGGTTGGGTGAAAGGGGGAGAAACCAAGATCAGTGTGAAGATGGGCTAGATGAGCTCAAGAAGAGTTAGTGGTGAGCAGTCCAAGTCGGATTAGCTTGCACCACAGTGAGGGCCATGATCCAGAGTTCTTTGTGTCCACCACACTGGTTTAGACACAAAGAACTCATTGGCCAATCCCTAGGCCTTGAAGGAGCTTACTCTTTTCCTTATGAGGGTTTTATCCCTAAGGAGGGTTTTCTCTCATAAGGTTTTTAATGAGGAGTGACTTCAAGGTTCCAAGCTTGACTTAGGATCACTATAGTCAAGCTTGAGGGGGAGTGTTAACTTGAAGAGAGACAAATGATCTTATGAGAGATGAGATGGAGCAGTGGAGTTGAACCCAACAAGAATTATAAAGCTTTATAAAGGGTTGTGAGCAAAGACTTGGGATCTGGTGACATAGTCATGTGATATAGTCGATTACATGCATCAACTACATGCATCAACTACATAGTCCGATAATATAGTCGACTACATGCCTCAACTACATCATATAGTCGACTACATGAATCGACTACATGAACCGACTACATCACAGTGTTCAAACTGGTTTGAATTGTCAATATGACCGTTGGGAAGCAGAAGGCTCCACTTGCTCTGTTTGAATCTTAAAAACCCTAATGTATCTATCTCTCTCTATATAATGTATCTCTCTCTGGTCGAAAATAACAACAAGAAATAAGAAGAAAAGAAGGGAGTAAGGGGGATTTACCCTCTCCACTTCTATAAACAAAAGCTTAGTGTTTTCTTGCTCCAGAATTTTTAATCTCTCAAATCTCTCTAATCTCACTCGAATCCTCCTTATTATTCTCTTTTATTTCTCTTCTACTATGGTTTCTGGTTCAAGTATACACTAGCAGAAACCAGATCCACTCTCCTTCTTCATATTCGAGTTTTCTCTGCTACAATCATGTTTTCATCCTGCTCATCACAAGCACCGACTCATAATCTGTGAAATTCCAACACTTAAGAGCCCCTCACAAGGTAGTCTCTCATTGTATGATATACCTCTACACTTCTTGTAGGCTTTTGGGACTGACATGTCCAAGTGGTATCATACAATGGCATCAATCTCTCATTGCTATCAATCACACTACACTTCATGTAGTTTTTGTGGACTGACACGTCCAGTGATGATATGCAATGGCATTAGACCATTTATCTTGTCATCTTAGTTTGGTTTGTCACTGTATCACTTCCTGTGTACCTAACATCACCACAACTCAATGCAAGATTAGACCATCCCATTGGGACCAAACCAAGATCACATATCTGGTTTGATCACCAATGCCTCAACAAAGCATTAATCTTGAAACAAGCACATCACAGGAACAAGATTAAGCAGTTTAAACTTCTCTAGATGCAATGCAAGCTTGAGACAATGCACTTGCAACTAGGCTAGATTTTTAAATGCACCATATATGAATGCAACAATCCTAGACATCAACTATATGAATGCACATGATTCAATCCGAATGAACTAACCATTATATGATCAAGTTTAAAACAGCCTAAACAGACAGCAAGAACACAACTAGACAAGATAATGCGCAATAGTTTCACCAAACCATAGATTCAAGTAGCTTAGACATACTTCTAAATTCTACTTTACCTCTCGGATGGATTAACTAAGCTATTATCAACAAGACACAATACCCTGGATTGAACCTTAACCTAAATGCTTGTGAATGCAAGACAGCTTTAATACTCATGATGCAAGTAGCAGAGACATTCTACCCAATTCTACAACACATTCATGATGATTAGAACTATGGCAAAGCACAAGACATTACTAAACAACCATACTGATACTTTATGCAAAACAGATTATCAAGAACATGATGAATGATAAGCTATGGCAAAAGCAACCAGTAACACACGACAATGCAATAAACAAGCCAGGAGATCCTGGGACAAACACACCACTCAATGCACAACCAAATAAAGACACAGGCTCTTATTAAGGGTTTAGGAGGCTTGCTTACAACCCAAGGAATCTGAGCTGATTCCTTGAACCTCCATGGACACGGCTCATCTGAACTTGGCAGGTTTGAGATGTGGGTTCAGTACCCAACATCTCTCCTTGGTGTGCCCATCCCTTTTGCAATGCTCGCACTTAAGACCCCTTCTGTCCTCCTTCTTGTAAACTGCCTTGTTGGACTGAGGAAATGCTTCAGCTTGTGATGCAAGGAGAGGACTCTCCTTTGCTTCAAACAATCCGTGTGACCCTTCCTCCTTTTGGACTTGGGAACACACCTCTTCAAGCGTGGGAAGCTTCTCAGACCTTAGAATATGTTTGATAAGGTCATTGAAGGTAGGACTGAGGGTCAAGAGCAGACCAAACACCTTGTCTTGCTCCCTTCTTTCATTCAACACATCTGGATCAATAGACTGAGGTCTCAGCATCTCTAGTTCAGACCAAAGGGCTCTGAACTTTCCCAGATGCGCAGTGAACTCTTCATTCTCTTGGGACAGGTTGTTGATGGCTCTCTTGATTTCAAAGACTCGGCTAAGGTTAGAGATGTTCCCATAGATCTTGTTTAAAGTTTCCCAAAGCTCTTTAGCACTCTCACAGTATGAGTAGGCTTCAAGGATAGATTTTTCTAAGGAGCTTTGAAGTATGGACAAGACCATGAAGTCATCTTGTTGCCACTTCTCTTCCTGGACAGTAAGAGAACCAGTATCACCACTGGATGAACTCTCTTGAGAGGCAACAACTTTGGAGGGTTTTGGAGCATCAGAGATGCAATGACTCCATAACCCTTTTCCACCAAGGGCTGTCTTCACCAGGCGAGACCAGAGAAGGTAGTTGGGACCTTTGAGGATGACTGGAATGACAATGGCTCTGGAAGACTCCATCTTGAGGTCGGTATGAGCTAAACTGTCTTCTTGTTCTTCAAAGGTGTAAACTCTAGATCCGGATGAACTGGATCTCTAAAGTAATGGTCTTTTGAGCTTGTGACTGCTGCGTATGATTCACCAGGAGTCTGAGGAACCTGGCTCTGATACCATGAAAGTTTTCAGAGTTCAAGTGCTTGAGTGATGTAGAATAGAAATGAAGATGATGCGGATGAGACTTGATGAGGATGGTGAAGAAGACTGATGAAAATGGTGGAGATTCGTGAGAGATTTAAGAGAATAGAGAGACTATATGAGAGATTAAGAGACTAAGGAACCAGAGACTTGAATATAGAGAGAATAAGAGACTAAGAGATTATGAAGAGGAGAAACTCTCAACTTATTATTCATACTCGACATACAAGGTGTTTAAATAGATAAATGAGCTATACAAGGGTTTCCTAAAGTTCAACCAAGCATGTGGAGTCAAAGGGAAGGAGGCTCCTCGGTTTGAATTGAATGGACCTGATGCGTCCCTAGGATGCTCTTTGGTTGATGGGAATGGATAATCCTTGCAAGAACGAATCAAAAGACTCAAGTCCTTCAAGGCGTGTGGATTGGATGGTGACACAAGAGGGATGGATGATCTCTTGATACTCCTAGATGAATGGTTTGGATATTACACACCAAACTAGACACCCTTAGGCTCTGGATATGACACACCAGACTCGGCACACTTCTTTTAGAGAGAGAGAGAGCCGCAAAGATGAATAAACTTGTATAGAAAAGATTGGCTGATTACATAAGGGTGTAGAGAACCCTTTAAATAAGAAACCAGAGACAAATCCTCTAGGGTTTCGACATGAACCAAAAAAGGAAAGAACTAAAACTATAGTCTATAAGTTTAAAATGAAATAAAATGCAACTTCTCTTAGTCTTGGACCGAGAATAGCACTTAGGTGATGTGTAGACAAGTTGTGGCCTCGTTAAAAACCTTCCTCCTGGAAAACCTCGTGGGACAAAACCAAAAGCAAGGAAAAGAGCACGCACCCCATGTCTGCCTAGACACTATCTCAGTTTGGTGTAGAGATGGCTTGAATGGTGATCAAGACATCTCGGATCAAACCTTGTCCAAGACCTTCTTGTTGTGGATGTGAAGTGAGTAATCCAACAACATTCTCCTCAAGCTTCTTGACTCTGGAACGAGTCATGGGACCTTCAGGAATGGTTAGAGCACCCTCATCAAATGGTTGATGCATTGTGGCTTCATGCTGCTCATCTAAACTCTCCTCATTGTCCTCCTTAGTGATCCGGTCCATGATCACATCATCCCCTCCCTCTTGAAAAGGATTTGTCCTCAAATCAGGTCCATCTACAACAAAAGGAGCCAAGTCAGTGACATTGAAGCTATTTGATACATCGTACTTACCTTGGAGATCAAGCTTGTAGGCATTGTCATTGATCTTGTGGATGATCTCAAAGGGTCCATCAACCCTTGGCATCAGTTTGGACTTCCTCTCGTTGGGGAACCTATCCTTCCTTAGGTGCAACCAAACTTGGTCACCAACTTCAAAGGTCCTCACACGTCTCCCCTTGTTTGCTTGCTTCTCATACAGCTTGGTCTTCTGCTCAATGTTTAGTCTAGCCTTCTCATGAATCTGTTGAACCAACTCGGCTTTCTTCTTGCCATCTAGACTTGTCCTTTCACACTCAGGTAAAGGCATTAGATCCAAAGGAGAGGTGGGATTGAACCCATAAACAATTTCAAATGGTGAATACTTAGAAGCAGAATGCATAGCATGATTGTATGCAAATTCACAATGTGGCAAGTATTCTTCCCATGTTCTTAAGTTCTTTCTAATGAATGCACGCAGGAGTGTTCCTAATGTCCTATTAACTACCTCAGTTTGCCCATCAGTTTGTGGATGACATGTAGTAGAGAACAAAAGCTTAGTGCCTAACTTAGACCAAAGTGTCTTCCAAAAGTAACTAAGAAACTTAGTGTCCCTATCAGAAACTATGGTTCTAGGCATGCCATGCAAACGTACAACCTCCTTAAAGAACAAGTTAGCTATATGCAATGCATCATCAGTCTTATGACATGCTATGAAATGTGCCATCTTAGAGAACCTATCAACAACAACAAAGATAGAATCCTTTCCAGTCCTAGTTCTAGGCAAACCAACAATGAAATCCATAGAAATGTCATTCCAGGGATGGTGTGGAATAGGTAAAGGAGTATACAAACCCTGGTTTTGAACTTGGGACTTGGCATGCTTGCAAGTAGCACACCTTCCACATATCCTCTCCACATCTCTCTTCATATGCGGCCAATAGAAGTGATCCTGTAAAACTTTTAAGGTCTTGGCAATCCCAAAGTGTCCCATTAGACTGCCCCCATGGGATTCCCTGACAAAAAGGTCTCTCAAAGAGCAATTAGGCACACACAATCTATTGTCAAAGAATAAGTAATCTTCCTTTCTAAAGTAATGCCCTGAGGCAAACTTAGCACATGAAGCATAAGCTTCCTTGAAATCATGATCAGTATCATACATATCTTTTATCTGCTCAAATCCAAGTAACTTAGCATCTAGAGTGGTCAAGAGAACATACCTCCGAGATAGTGCATCAGCAACTACATTCTCCTTACCTTGTTTATACTTGATCACGTATGGGAAGGTCTCAATGAATTCAACCCACCTTGCGTGTCTCTTGCTAAGCTTACTCTGCCCTTTTAGATACTTGAGGGACTCATGATCAGTGTGGATGACAAACTCTTTGGGCCACAAGTAATGTTGCCACGTTTGTAATGCCCTCACCAAGGCATAGAGCTCTTTGTCATAGGTTGCATAGTTGAGTGTGGCTCCTCCAAGCTTCTCACTGAAGTATGCAATGGGTTTCCTATCCTGCATCAACACGGCACCAATACCAATTCCTGATGCATCACATTCTATTTCAAAGGTTTTAGAAAAGTCAGGAAGCATAAGAAGAGGTGATTGAGTAAGCTTCTCTTTTAGGCTCTGGAAAGCCTTCTCTTGTGCTTCTCCCCACTTGAACCCAACATCCTTCTTGATAACTTCAGTTAAGGGAGCTGCAATGGTGCTAAAGTCCTTGACAAATCTCCTATAGAAGCCGGCAAGTCCATGGAAGCTCCTCACTTCTCCTACTGAGGTTGGACTCGGCCATTCCTTGATTGCCTTGATCTTCTCTTCATCAACCTTAACTCCATCTGCACTCACAACAAAGCCTAGGAAAACCAAGTTATCCGTGCAAAAGGTGCACTTCTTTAGGTTGGCATAAAGCTTCTCATTTCTTAGAACACTCAAGACAGCCTTAAGATGATCTAAATGCTCTTCTAGGTTCTTGCTATACACTAGGATGTCATCAAAGTATACTACAACCGAAATGCCTATGAATGATCTAAGCACATGATTCATTAACCTCATGAATGTACTAGGTGCATTGGTTAATCCAAATGGCATAACTAACCACTCATACAATCCATGCTTAGTTTTAAATGCAGTTTTCCATTCATCTCCTTCTTTCATCCTAATCTGATGATAACCACTTTTTAAATCAATCTTAGAAAAGATGCAAGAACCATGCAATTCATCAAGCATATCATCTAGTCTAGGGATAGGGTGGCGATACTTCACTGTGATGTTGTTGATTGATCTACAATCAACACACATACGCCATGTACCATCCTTCTTAGGCACTAGGAGCACTGGCACAGCACATGGGCTCAAACTCTCTCGGATATAGCCCTTCTCCATGAGTTCTTCCACTTGTCTTTGCAACTCCTTGGTCTCAACCGGATTGCTTCTATATGCTGGACGGTTTGGAAGTGTTGATCCTGGCACAAAGTCTATCTGGTGCTCAATCCCTCTCAATGGTGGTAAACCAATGGGATTGTCCTCTGGAAACACATCTTGGAACTCCTGCAAAAGAGAAACCATCTCACTCGGATACACCGGTGTAGGATCAGTTAAGTTCAATAGAGTCTCTTTAAACACAAGTAATATAGCTGATTGTTTAGAGTTGAGAGTTCTTTTGATATCACCCATGTTTGCATAGAAGTTTGGCTGCTTAGTTCCAGCCGGTTTTAGATCAATCTCCTTCTTCTTTTGGAGTTGAATCTGATCTTGTTGCACTTCCTTGGGTGTCAAGGGAACCAGAGTAGTCTTCTTGCCCTTGAACAGAAAGGAATGCTTGTTGGTGAAGCCATCATGGATCACACGTCTATCTGATTGCCATGGTCTTCCAAGAAGTATGTGACCGGCTTGCATAGGCAACACATCACACAATACTTCATCTTCATATCTCCCAATGGCTAAGGGAATGAGAACTTGACTTGAAACCTTCATGGTGCCTTCTTCATTCAGCCATTGCAACTTATAAGGTTTGGGATGCTTTTGAACCTTCAATCCCAACTTCTGGACCATTGTCTCACTCGCAGCATTCACACAACTTCCTCCATCTACAATGAGGCTGCACACTTTTCCTTGGACCAAGCACCGGGTGTAGAAGAGGTTCTCACGCTGCTCTAGCTCCTCAGCCTTGTTTTGCAAGCTTAGAAGTCTTCTTGCTACTAAAAGCTTCCCCTGGACTGGTCCTTCTTCAAGCTCTTCCTCAGTGTCTTCTTGGTCAGACTCGGTGTTGTCTTCTCCTGAGGTGTACTCTCCATCTTCCCGCAAGAACATGACTCTCTTGTTGGTACACTCATTGGCATAGTGTCCTCTTCCTTGGCACTTGAAGCACTTGACATCACGAGCTCTGGAACTAGATGCCTCAACCTTGCCTTTGCCCTTGTCAAGAGCACTGATCGGTTTGGCCTCTTCTCTTGGATAGGACTTGTTGTCCTTTTGGAATGGTTTAGACTCCTTAGCATAAGGTGTCTTCTCTTCCTTGTTGTGGTGTAACCGGTTGGAGCCATACTGATTGCGTGAGGGCCCTCTCCTCTTGAGTTGTTGCTCAACAAGAATGGCCTTGTGTAGCATCTCTTCTAGCTCCACATAATGTTGCATCTCAACATTGTCTTGTATCTCTCGGTTTAAGCCACAAAGGAACCTTGACATGGTTGCTTCTCTATCCTCTGATATGTTGGCCCTCAACATAAGCAACTCCATCTCTTGGTAGTACTCCTCCACTGATCTTGAACCTTGTGTAAGCTTCCTCAGCCGGTGGTGCAAGTCTCTAAGGTAATGGCTTGGAACAAACCTCTTGCGCATGATTGACTTCATCTCTGTCCAAGTTTCAACCGGTTCCTCTCCATTCCTTCTACGAGTTGTGAGGTATTGATCCCACCAACTCAAAGCATAGTCATAGAATTCAGTGGCAGCAATTTGAATCTTCTTGTGGTTGGTGTATTGCTTGCACTGGAAGACTAGCTCAATCTTCTTCTCCCACTCAAGATATGCATCCGGATCAGCCTTGCCATGGAATGGGGGTATTTTGATCTTCAAACCAGCAAGATCATCTCCTTGGTTCACTCTTCTCTCATGGGCACGTCTAGGTCTTCTTGAGGATGAGCTGAGGTGATCATACTCGTCATCAGTCTCCTCATAACCATCATGCTCTTGGCGAGTGGTTTGGCGATTTGCTTGGTGTGCGGCTTGTGGTCTCTCTTCTCTCCTAGTCTCTTGGTTTGGTAAGTGACTAGTGGCTCTCCTTATGTCTTCTCTTAACTCTCTTCTGATGTCACTGAGGCTGGTCCTCATCATCTCGGTCATGGTTGCTACCATGCTTTGGTTAAGTTGCTCGGTCATAGCTTCCATGAGGAGTTTGTTTCTCCTGACGAGTTCAGCCTCTTCCTCAGACTCGGACACCATTGTACCTGCTTAAAACAAACAAGACAACCAGTAAAGAGTTCTAGGGAAGAAGACAAGCAAAAAGGAAAAGAAAAACAAGTAAAAAGGAAAAAGCAAACAAGCTCGTACAATGCAAGACAAAGTGAAAAGGAAATCGGCTAAAAAAGGAAATCGACTTCAAGCAAAATGGAATAGCTTCTAATCTTTTTCCTAAACTCTTCTAAGCTTTCCTAGCAACCTAATAAGCTTCTTTTACTCGTGTTCTAGGTGATAAACAACTTAGACACAAGAACAAAGTGATCGACAAAGAAGATGCATGCGGCTAGGGTTACTCTCTCTCTAGGGTTTCCGAAAATTTCCAAAATAAGGAAAGTTCTAAAATTCTTGTCTAAAACCTTATGCAATCTCGAGCAGCCCTAAGTTTAGATGAGTTCTAATGCTTATTCAAAGATAGATGATTCACGGATTGAAAACAAAAACACAACCAGAAACAAAAGATGCACAGGATGCAATAATCAAAAGCAAACAAGAAATCAAACAAGAAACAAAAGCAAAGAGAGAAAGCGAGTACTTCCCAACCAAAGTTGCTCTGATACCACTTGATGCGTCCCTAGGATGCTCTTTGGTTGATGGGAATGGATAATCCTTGCAAGAACGAATCAAAAGACTCAAGTCCTTCAAGGCGTGTGGATTGGATGGTGACACAAGAGGGATGGATGAACTCTTGATACTCCTAGATGAATGGTTTGGATATTACACACCAAACTAGACACCCTTAGGCTCTGGATATGACACACCAGACTCGGCACACTTCTTTTAGAGAGAGAGAGAGCCGCAAAGATGAATAACTTGTATAGAAAAGATTGGATGAGTACAATAGGGTATAAGGAACCCTTTAAATAAGAAAACCAGAGACATGCCTCTAGGGTTTTCGACAAAGAACCAAAAAAGGAAAGAAAGCAAACTATAGTTTATAAGTTTAAAATGAAATGAAAATGCACTTCTATTAGTCTTGGACCGAGTGTAGCACTTAGGTGATTTGTAGACATGTTGTGGCCTCGTTAAAAACCTTCCTCCTGGAAAACCTCGTGGGACAAAACCAAAAGCAAGGAAAAGAGCACGCACCCCATGTCTGCCTAGACACTATCTCAGTTTGGTGTAGAGATGGCTTGAATGGTGATCAAGACATCTCGGATCAAACCTTGTCCAAGACCTTCTTGTTGTGGATGTGAAGTGAGTAATCCAACAACATTCTCCTTAAGCTTCTTGACTCTGGAACGAGTCATGGGACCTTCAGGAATGGTTAGAGCATCCTCATCAAATGGTTGATGCATTGTGGCTTCATGTGGCTCATCTAGACTCTCCTCATTGTCCTCTTTAGTGATCCGGTCCATGATCACATCAGGACCAGAGGCTATACACGTTTTGGACAGCCTGGCTTGCCAAAGGAGTAACTTGGCCGAGAATCAGCCACCAAGGCTTATGAACCTTTCCAGTGATCAGTCCAGGTTCAGTTCCCTTCCTTTCCAGTATGGATAAGCCTAAACCTTATCCATAAACGGTCAGCACAAGGAGCATCTCGCCAGATCCTCCAAAGATGCCATTTGATCCTTTCTTCTTCCCTTGAGGCCAACAATGGTTCTTCATGACTTGGGAAGCAAGGTTCTGCCATGGGAGTGTACGGATTAGGGTTTGGTCCGTACACTTCTTGCCCTATTTTTGCACAAACCCAAAATGTTCCCAAATGGTCGAGTGTGAAGTTTCTTGGTCGACCTCGTCCGTACGGTCCGTACGGCCATACGGTACGGCCGCCCTAATTTTGCACATCGACCATTTGCCTCCAAACTTCTCCCAAGTCTTCTTCCTTCATTATAAACCTCTCTTGAACCTTGTTCTAGCTCTGCATAAGCTTCTGGACCCTCCTTAGATCTTGATCAGTCTCTAAATGGGTTTTGCCCAAGCTTTGCACATAAACCTTTAGTGAGTTGTTTTCTCACTTCAGGTTAACACTCCTGGCTTGTTTATTGCATTGTTTTGAGATTTGATTGCTTTTGCAGTAGCTTATACATCATAGATGTCTTAAAGTATTTAAAAGCTTTTGCATCATTGTGTTGATTGTCTATCTTGCATAAGCATTAGAGTGGTTGTTTAGGATTGTTTTGTGCATTGTCATAACTCCAAATCGCCATGAATGTGCTGTAGAACTGAGTAGAATGTCTCTGCTACTTGCATCATGAGAATTTATAGGCTGCTTTACATTCATACGCATCTAGGTAGTGATTCAATCCAGTTCAGTGCTGCTTAGATGTTAATGACATAGTTAATCCATCAGAGATATCAAGTAGGATTTAGAAGTTTGTCTAAACTACTTGAATCTATGGTCTTGATGAAACTATTGTTCATTAACATGTCTAGTCATTTCTTGCATTCTGCTTAGGTTGTTTAGGATAGATCATATAGTTGCTAGTTCATTCGGATTGAATCTATTACATTCATATGGTTGCTGTCCAAGTCTGTTGCATTCATAGCTTCTCTGACCATGATTGTGTTATAGTATTGAGTAGTATGTCTCAGCTATTTGTATTGTAATATTGAGAAGCTTTGTTGCAGTTGCATAAGCATATTGGTTCTGGTTCATTCCGAGTCATATTATCTTGTTTTACTATTGTCTTAGTTAATCTCTTGTGTTCTAGTAGCATTTAGAAGCATGTCTAAGCTACTGGTTTATGGTTTTGATTAAGCTAATGGTAATTAGTATCTGTTGCATTGGCATTTTACTTAATATGTCTGTCATATGTTGCATTCATATATGGTGCATTTAAAATCTAGCCTAGTTGCAAGTGCATTGTTTCAATCTTGCATTGCATCTAGAGAAGTTAAGTTTGTTTAAGTCTTGTTCTTGTGGTTTGCTGATTTCAAGAATTTGTTTTGTTGAGGCATTGGTGATCAAACCAGATGTGTGATCTTGGTTTGGTCCCAATGGGATGATCTAATCTTGTATTGAGTTGTGGTGATGTTAGGTACACATTAAATGATACAGTGACAAACCACAGTGACAAGAAAAATGTTTATTGCCATTGCATATCACACTGGACGAGTCAGTCCCCAAACTACAGGAAGTGTAGTGTGACTGAGTATGCAATGAGAGGTTGATGCCATTGTATGATACCACTTGGACATGTTAGTCCTAAAGTCTACAGGAAGTGTAGAGTGGGAAATCATACAATGAGAGACTACCTTGTGAGGGCTCTTAAGGTGATTCAAACACCATTAGTTCCTGGTATAAGGAAGAGAGCCAAAACTCACAAGGGTTAGGACATCAAGTCGAGTTAAGACTGATGGTTTAAGGACATGGAACTGCATACACTTATCAAGCTTAGCTCCTTCCCTAGTCTCGGAGTTAAGCTTGAGGGGGAGTCTTAATATGCATTGTCCATGGTCTGTCAAGCCTTTGCAAGGACTTCAACAAAGGATCATTCAACCGGGTCTAGGCAGTGGCGTGTCTATGCAAAGAGGCTGTTCAGAGCAGTCTTGGTTGTGTGTGTATGAAAGCTCAGTTCAATGCGGCCTCTATTGTGAGGTGATGGAAACTAAAGCTGAAGGATCCACACAACCTCCCATCAAGTTGGTGTTGCCATGAAGAGGTTGCAACTGGCCGAGTGTGAGGGATTCAAGTGACAAACCAGTCACTCCTCATCTAAACAAAAGGGAAGTAACTTGAACTCAAATTAATTCAAGTCATTAATCATTTCTTTCTAAAGTCTTGAAATGATACTTAACAATGCTTGATTAAATTGATGCTGATTGCTGTGGTTAAATGGAATGAGCACTTGTGCATTTGCCTTAGTTAAAACCATCATTGATATCTTGCATCATTTAGAAGAAGGTCTAAGTTGCTTGTGTCACTGATTTTGTTGAGACTATTGTGTTGTGCTTTAAGGTTCTTTCTGGTTGAACCAAATGAAATGGTTGATAAGTACTGATGCACCTTTGGGATAATGTATCAGGTACCTTTGCTTGAGCCTCACTGAAGATGATCATGGTCGTTTCCTAGCTTCTCTAAGGTGGCTTTGAAGTCAGTTGAGAGGGGGAGACCCAAACTAGAGTTATGAAGAGGTCAAGCCGAGTTCTATGTGTGTGCATGCCATGTGTTGATTGCTGCACTTGTTTAGGCCACGATCCAGAGTTCTTTGTGTCCAACCACACTGGTTCTAAGACACAAAGACTCAATGGCCAATCCCTAGGCCTTGAAGGATCTTACTCTTTTCCTTGCCAAGGTTTTATCCCTAAGGAGGGTTTTCTTTGGTAAGGTTTTTAATGAGGAGAGACTTCAGGGTTCCAAGCTTGACTTAGGATCTATAGAGTCAAGCTTGAGGGGGAGTGTTAAACCTGAAGAGAGAAATGGACCACTAAAGGCCATGTGCAAAGTTAGGGCCAAACCCCATTAGAAGTCTGATCAAGGACTAAAGAGGGTCTAGAAGCTTATGCTGAGCAAGAACAAGGTTCAAGAAGGGCCTATGATCAAGAAGGAAGTGTTTGGGAAGATTTGGGAGCCATTGGATGAAATGTGCAAAGTTAGGGTCGACCGTACGGACGGCCGTACGGACTGTACGGACCGTACGGACATGGTCGACCCAAAACACTTCCTGGTTCGACTTTTGGGAGAGTTTGGGCGATGTGCAAAATCCGGGTTGAGGTGTACGGACGGGCGGTCCGTACGGTCGAGCGATGGAGCAGTTTTGGGATTGTCTTCGGTTTGATCAATTTAAACCGAACCAATTCAAATCTCTTGTGACCGTTTGAAGCTAAGGAGGCAAGGAGACATTTGGGTCGAGATGGATTAGAAGAATATGCTCTCAAGATGCTTATCCAGAAGAAGGAAGGAACCTGGACAGATCATTGGCAAGGTTCATGTGCATTGCTGGCTGATTCCTGGCCAAGCTTTCCTAGGCACGCCCAGGCTGTCTCCAGCCTGTCTAAAGACCATCTGACTTCATCCAAACCGTCCATCCTCTCAAGCCTTATAAGCCCTTAGATATAGGTTAATGTTTGCTTATTGTATTGCCTATAAAAGGCCCCTTATGTTGAGTGTAAACAATTAAGTGAGAGAGTGGGGTTTCCCCTCCTCCTTCCTAATCTTTTCTGGGTTCTAAACCTTTGTTCTTGAGTCTATTATTCTCTGGTTCTCTAAGTCTCACGAATCTCTCCTTAGTCTACTTATTCTTCTTATTCTTTTAGTCTCATCCGCAATCTACTTCTTCCATCAATCTCTTCTCACTTTGATACAAGTCAAGACAGAACCTGTTAAGGTTAGATCAACACACACACGACCAATACTCTGTAAATCTCATAATTATGGAGAGATTTAGAGTATAAGAAAGGGGTAGACTAAGGGAAACTAATCAAGAACACACTGATATTATTTCTCTAAGCTTTTATCTTTTCATTCATGAAGGAGGAGAGGCATTGTGCCTCCTCACTCGCTTAACCCTTACAAGAGAGCATACACATGCTTTTATATTCTTACAAGAGTCTATGCTAATACCCTAAATCCTATGGATAGAAACACTTGATAGAATGGATGGTCTAGATGGAGATTTGACTGGTCTTGGTCATATCTGATGCAAGTTGGCGTGGAGAGGAGGAAAGAATTAGAGATTTAGAGAGAGTTTATTGCTGGAGAATGAAGAACATGAAGAACAAGAGAGAGAGAGAGAGAGTGATTTCGAAATTTGAGAGAGAGAAGGAGAGAAAATGTTTCCTTGCTTGATATTTTTTCTGGTTACATGATTATATAGACAGATAAATAGCTAGCTAGGAGACAAGGTAATACAATAAACAAATGAGAGAGAATAGGACAAGAAGCTCTTGTAGCAGAAGTGAAAGTGACATGCCATCTTCCTCTCTCCTCCTTAACCAAACATGTGATCTTTGCTTGTCTTCAGCCTCCAACGAGATTCTCCTTGGTCAGACCTTCCAGAGAGCTTCTGATAACTTAGACAATACATTTAGGCAAGTCCCATTCAGTTGCTTGCCTTCCAAGTGAAGTTAGGTCGAGAATCTCAATGCTGTAAGAACAGAATGATTTCACTTGATCTGAATTGTTTCTGTCTCTTCTTCAACTCTATCTTATTTCTTCTTCATGTCAACACTCCCCCTCAAGCTTGACCATAGGGACTGGTCAAGCTTGGAAACCATGAAGCATTCCCTCATTAAAACCTTAGCTTGGAAAAACCACATGGGATAAAAACCAAGTCAAGGAAAAAGAGTGGAACACTTCATGGAAAGAGGATCAGTGACATGTGAGGTCTATGAGTCCAAGTTTTGGATGGATGGACTCACAAACCTTGCTACTGGCTCCCTTGGTGAATATGTCAGCCAGCTGATCTTCACTCTTAGTATAGCATGGAAGGATGACTTGCTGCTCCACTGCTTGTCTCACCTTGTGACAATCCACTTCTATATGCTTAGTCCTTTCATGGAAGACAGAGTTGGATGCAATATGTATTGCTGCCTGGTTATCACAATGCATGGTCATTGGAGAGGTTATCTCTATGCCCAAGTCCCTCAACAGTCCCTTGATCCATATGAGTTCACTAGTAAGCTTCCTCATAGATCGGTACTCTGCCTCAGCACTTGAGCAAGAAACAACCTTTTGCTTCTTGCTTTTCCATGTAACTAAGTTTCCTCCAATAAAAGTGCAATACCCTGTTGTTGATCTCCTATCTACTCTGTCTCCAGCCCAATCAGCAACACAATACCCCACGACTTCAGTGTTTCCATTGCAACCCATCCATACACCTTGACCCGGAGCTTCTCTCAAGTATCTTAAGATCCTCTCAACCATGTTCCAGTGATGAACCTTAGGAGCTTGCATGTGCTGACTTACCTGATTCACAGCAAAACAAATGTCTGGTCTTGTGATGGTCAGATAGATGAGTTTTCCAACCATTCTTCTATACTTCTTGACATCATCAAATGGAGTGTCCTCATACTCCCCCTCTCGCAGAACTTTGTACCCATCTTCAAGGGGAGTCTTAGCTGGTCTTCCTCCAAGATTTCCTGCCTCACCCAACAGATCCATAGCATACTTCCTTTGTGACAGAAATAATCCTTCCTTGGACCTACACACTTCAATTCCAAGGAAATACTTAAGCTCTCCAAGATCCTTGATATCAAACACTGATTTTAGAAATGTTTTAGTTTCCTGGATCCCTTCCTTGTTGCTTCCTGTGATGATAATATCATCCATGATGTGATCATGGACCGGATCACTAAGGAGGACAATGAGGAGAGTCTAGATGAGCCACATGAAGCCACTATGCATCAACCATTTGATGAGGATGCTCTAGCCATTCCTGAAGGTCCCATGACTCGTTCCAGAGTCAAGAAGCTTAAGGAGAATGTTGTTGGATTACTCACTTCACATCCACAACAAGAAGGTCTTGGACAAGGTTTGATCCGAGATGTCTTGATCACCATTCAAGCCATCTCTACACCAAACTGAGGTAGTGTCTAGGCAGACATGGAGTGCGTGCTCTTTTCCTTGCTTTTGGTTTTGTCCCACGAGGTTTTCTAGAAGGAAGGTTTTTAACGAGGCCACAACTTGTCTACAAATCACCTAAGTGCTATACTCGGTCCAAGACTAATAGAAGTTGCATTTTATTTCATTTAAACTTATAAACTATAGTTTTAGTTCTTTCCTTTTTTGGATTCATTGTCGAAAACCCTAGAGGCATGTCTCTGGTTTTCTATTTAAAGGGTCGCTACACCCTATTGTAAGCATCCAACCTTTTCAATACAAGTTCATTCATCTTTTGCGGCTCTCTCTCTCTCTAAAAGAAGTGTGCCGAGTTCTGGTGTGTCATATCCAGAGTCTAAGGGTGTTTAGTTTGGTGTGTCATATCCAAATCATTCATCTAGGAGTATCAAGAGATCATTCATCCCTCTTGTGTCACCATTCAATCCACACGCCTTGAAGAACTTGAGTCTCTGATTCGTTCTTGCAAGGATCTATCCATTCCCATCAACCAAAGAGCATCCTAGGGACGCATCAAGTGGTATCAGAGCAACTTTGGTTGGGAAGTACTCGTTCTCTCTTTGTTTTGTTTCTTGTTTCCTTGAGTTTATCATTCGCATAACTAGAAAAGAAATACTCGCTCTCTCTCCTTGCGATTGTTCTTTGTTTTTGTTCTTGCTTGTTTTTGATTCTTGCATCCGTGTAGCATCCATAACATCTGAATAAGCATTAGACTACTTTGTTTAGGGCTGCTCGAGATTCATAATAGATTAGACAAGCATTCTTAGACTTTCCTTTTTTGGTTTTTTCGGAAACCCTAGAGAGAGAGTAACCCTAGCCGCATGCATCTTCATTGTCGATCACTCTGTTCTTGTGTCTAAGTCGTTTATCACCTAGAACACGAGTAAAGTAAGCTTGTTAGGTTGCTAGTAAACCTTAGGAGTGTTTAGGAAAAAGGTTTAGAGGTTTTTCCTTTTTGCATAAACTTATTCCATTTTGCTTGAACCGATTTCCTTTTCTTAGGCAATTTCCATTTCACTTTTGTCTTGCTTTGTACGATTGTTTTCTTGTCCTTTTTACTCGATTTCTTTTTCCTTTTTGCTTGTCTTCTTCCCTAGAACTATTTACTGGTTGTCTTGCTTGTCTTTAAGCAGGTACAATGGTGTCCGAGTCTGAAGAAGAAGCTGAACTTGTCTGGAAGAAACAAACTACTCATGGAAGCTATGTCGGCTCAACTCAATCAAAACATGATTGCAACCATGACCGAGATGATGAGGACCAGCCTCAGTGACATCAGAAGGGAGTTGAGAGAAGACATCAGGAGAGCCACTAGTCACTTACCAAACCAAGAGACTAGGAGAGAAGAGAGACCACAAGCCGCACATCAAGCAACTCGCCAAATAACTCGCCAAGAACATGATGGTTATGAGGAGACTGATGACGAGTATGATCACCTCAGCTCATCCTCAAGAAGACCTAGGCGTGCCCAAGAGAGAAGAGTGAACCAAGGAGATGATCTTGCTGGTTTGAAGATCAAAATACCCCCATTCCACGGCAAGGCTGATCCGGATGCATATCTTGAATGGGAGAAGAAGATTGAGCTAGTCTTCCAGTGCAAGCAATACACCAACCACAAGAAGATTCAAATTGCTGCTACTGAATTCTATGACTATGCCTTGAGTTGGTGGGATCAATACCTCACAACTCGTAGAAGGAATGGAGAAGAACCGGTTGAGACTTGGACAGAGATGAAGTCAATCATGCGCAAGAGGTTTGTTCCAAGCCATTACCTTAGAGACTTGCACCACCGGTTGAGGAAGCTTACACAAGGTTCAAGATCAGTGGAGGAGTATTACCAAGAGATGGAGTTGCTTATGTTGAGGGCCAACATATCAGAGGATAGAGAAGCAACCATGTCAAGGTTCCTTTGTGGCTTAAACCGAGAGATACAAGACAATGTTGAGATGCAACATTATGTGGAGCTAGAAGAGATGCTACACAAGGCCATTCTTGTTGAGCAACAACTCAAGAGGAGAGGGCCCTCACGCAATCAGTATGGCTCCAACCGGTTACACCACAACAAGGAAGAGAAGACACCTTATGCTAAGGAGTCTAAACCATTCCAAAAGGACAACAAGTCCTATCCAAGAGAAGAGGCCAAACCGATTAGTGCTCTTGACAAGGGCAAAGGCAAGGTTGAGGCATCTAGTTCCAGAGCTCGTGATGTCAAGTGCTTCAAGTGCCAAGGAAGAGGACACTATGCCAATGAGTGTACCAACAAGAGAGTCATGTTCTTGCGAGAAGATGGAGAGTACACCTCAGGAGA